>CM070018.1:25588896-25891396 GCA_036247105.1 Cirrhinus mrigala
GACAACACTTTTCTTACATTTTTGCCACTGAATGTAACGCTGTTTCAAAAATGCTGTAAGCGATCTGTCACTATGAACACATCACTGATGACAGTATTTGCATATCCTAATGCTTTGCTTTACAATATTAAAAAGGGAACAAGAATTGTGAAACATTTTGTAAAATAATCTGATTACACAACCACTTAAATGTCATTTAAATATACTGTAAGTTTTGCAGCCCAAGGAAACAAAGCAGAGTAGCATAACTAACTAGACTGCTCACATTATGAATTCTTGGGCCGTATACAGCTTTGCTGATTACAATGGGAGTGTTCTGGGTTGTCACATCACAACACACACTTATATTAATTAATTAATTCTCAAAAGATATCCAAATTGTTATTTGGGTGGGGTGGGCAATTTTAGTATACCTGCCATAGATTTGAACATATAGAGTTGATTATCTTGTATTTTCCATTACTTTGCATATAATCTATTGATATCTGTAATCTTGACAGCATAAGATATGCTTATGTATTATGTCCTGCCTAGACCTTGGCTATTATTTGCATTGGTTTATTCAGTCTTTTCTTTCCTTTTCTTTTCTTTTCTTTTCTTTTTTTTCTTTTCTTTTTCTTTCTTTCTTTCTTTCTTTCTTTCTTTCTTTCTTTCTTTCTTTCTTTCTTTCTTTCTTCCTTTCTTCCTTTCTTCCTTCCTTCCTTCCTTTCAGACTACAGTCATATACCAGTAGACGCACACACATGTCATTTTGAAAGGCATATAAGTGATTCAAGAGCAGGCATCTGTGTGCAACTTTCCTTATGTAGCAAAATCCTTTGATTGGCATTAAACCTGGCCATGTGGTCAAAACTTGAAAAGGAACACTACAGGATAGAATATAATCCATAAAGTGTTTTGTTTGCAGAAATGGCAAAGGCATTTTATTTTTTGCCCCAACTCAAATAGTTGCAATGCATGCTATCCAAGCTAGATGTAGAGTAATCAGAGTATCATGTTAGCTTCTCACAGATGTTTCTTCAAAGAAAACCATTCCCATCAACAAAAACCATTCCACCCAGGGGGTGTCATGTAACATGTATGATCATCAGTAAGATGATTCAGTCAGCAAAGGGTTGCTATGTAATCACAGCTTGAGTAATTATTCTGAAGCTGTCAGATCAGAGCTCAGATGCATCATGGAAGCTGTTATGCACTTGGGCTTCATGCAAGTGTTTGTGTAATAATGATTGTTTACATTTTATACAGCTGCAGAGAGAAATGGCAAATATGGTCGAATAATTCAGAGGTTCATAATCTTTGTGTCACTGAAAAAAAAAAAAAAATAAAAAAAAAAAAAGGCATACCAAAAAATTAGGATACACCTTAGTAGGGCACACACATTTTTGTAGTGTTCACACTCTAGATTTGTGGCTCTTCAGAGGTCTGTTTCCTTCCAGTGAGCTGGCTTGTTGCTGAGTATTGATTTCTTCTGTGATTACTCCCATTGGCTCCTCTCCAAGCTTTCAGAGGTGTGTTATCTTATCTAAGGCATTCGTAAGACTGACCCTCAGCATCTCACTTTTACACCCTAGATTTTTCTGTGAAATCTGGTGCCATACTTTTGAATGCTTACCTGTTTTTATCTATTTATTTTCATATACTCGCTTATATCAGCGTGACTTACTTTTTGTGTGGAACACAAGGCAATCTTATACAGAATGTTCACACTTCTCTTTTCCATACACTGAAGGTAGAAAGTGACCATGGGCTATAAAGCTCAGAAAATGGCAAAATGTTACTCTAATGATGCACAAGTTGTATTTTAGTATCATCAGCCTATTATAGTTTTTATTAGTATTTCTATTTTCCATTTTAATGTGAGTTTAAGTTTTAATAATTTTGTTGTGGTTTTTGTTTTTGTCATGTTGTCTTTCTTTCTTTCTTTCTTTCTTTCTTTCTTTCTTTCTTTCTTTCTTTGACAGGTAATGTTTATTTTATTTAATTTCATTCCATTTTTTTATTCTTTTGTGACATGGTTATTGTTTTAATTAACCATAATGATGCGTGGAGCCTGTCTATGGACAATAGGATGTGTAAGCAAGAGTCCTTGGTCTGTATGAAAAAGAGCATTCTGACAACCTCTTTTTGTGGTCGACAAAAGAAAGGCCGTCTTGTTGTTCTAAACTCATAATTTGTTGAGCAAATTATGACAATTTTAACTTTTAGGTGAACTATACAGTTGAGGTCAAAAGTTTACATACACCTTGCAGAATCTGGAAAATGTGAATTATTTTACCAAAATAAGAGGGATCATATAAAATGCATGTTATTTTTTATTTAGTACTGACCTGAATAATATATTTCACATAAAATACATTTGCATATAGTCAAAAAGAGAAAATAATAGCTGAATATCTAAAAATTACCCTGTTCAAAAGTTAACATTTGCTTGATTCTTGCTCGATGCTAACGGTCTAATCTGATTCAATGATCTATGCTAAGCTATTTTCAAGAAAAGTGTTCCTTTAATACTGTGTTGTTACCTGAATGATCCACAGCTGTTTTTTTTTTTTTTTTTTTGTTTAGTGATAGTTGTTCATGAGTCCCTTGTTTGTACTGGAAAGGGTTCAAATACACAAAAATGTTACAAAATTTGTCGGACTTGAAGGATTTTCTGAAGAACAGTGGGCAGTTTAACTGTTCAGGACAAACAAGGAACTCATGAACAACTATCACACACACACACACACACAAAAAAACACAGCTGTGAATCATTCAGGTAACAATGCAGTATTAAGAATGAGGTCATTTTTATAAATTCAACTATTATTTTCTTTTGTGGACTATATGTAAATGTCTTTTATATGAAATATCTTATTTATTTATTTATTTTTACGGTGATCCCTCTTTTTTTGCTAAATGGTTTTAAAAAAAATATATAAATAACATTTTTCAGATTCTGCAAGGTATGTAAACTTTTAACCTCAACTGTATATTTGTTTCTGAGCTTCATAGAATGGCTATGCTATTGTAGAGTTCTCACCTCCACTGAAGCTGAAGGAAATTTAGGTCTCCTCTAGGCTAAAAGAAACTGAGAAAATAAAAGCTTATAGCCCTTTTTTGTGGTTTAGGGTGCTTTCTGGAACCCCGTTTATTCCAAGTTCATCAATGGTAACAACTAAGCTTCTGTCTGAGTCATGGTTTTTCTTTGCTCAGTATGAAAAGGGCCCCCACAGCCATGAAACTTTAATGGCAACACAAGATAGTTGGTCTTTCCTTTGAAACCCTGCTCACCTTCATGGGCCTAGTTACTAAGAGAGCCCAACCTGCTTTGGTTTAATGTGTCAGCACTTCTGATGTTACGTAAAGACACACAAATGCTATCAATCTCTAATTCATGAGCGACAGACCAGTGACGTGCCTTGGAGACGCAAGCGCAGAAGCAAACGGCTGTCGTCACAACACAGAAAACCGATCCTGGGAACTTTTACTGTAGACATGACCTTCATTTGCTCTTCAAACTAACCTTTGTGCAACGGGACAATTAATTTCCTACTTGTCCTCGCTTTATGTGGCGCCCTCAAAGAAAGCCCATTTTGTTCATAATCACTGATCTGTGTTGCAGAATTCATGGTGTCGATATTGTATGATTTATATTCTACTGTCGTCTTCCCATAACTTGCCATTAATTTTCGGATAAAGGTGCACGAGGAGGAGAGCCTGGTGGAGAAAAGCCAGCGGGTTGAGACCGGATTCCTCCTGCTAACAACAGCAACCACTGGCAGTCGTAGATCTCGTCTTGCCTACCGTGAAGGAGCATGTTAATCAAATCAGTCACTCAAGGACTGCAGCGTAGCACTGTCTCATTGCTTGCCACTGTAAATCAAGAGAGTGGATAGGCAGTTTTCTCAAAGGTGGGGTAAAATGGAGCACACAGGACGTAAGCAAAATGCCAACCCAGCCTCACTGGATATGCGGGCCTCTACATACAGTGCATTTCTGCAACACCGTAATTATGTACCTTACTGCATGTTTTGCTGCATTTTGAAAGTGAAATGTCCAGAGAGTGTCGCTAAAACACACGTTCAGTACGTGACCGTGCTGCTAGTATTACGGTAGTAAACTACTAGTGGGTAGTGTTGCTAAAGGTTAATCGTTTTTTAAATATTCCTTACACCAAACCCAACCCTAAATCTAACCAATAGTGTTAACAAATGCAAAAGCAATATAAAAACACATTGATGCAGCCGTGCTATTTTACCTTTTTTATGCAGATTTGAGCTGTTTTGTCAAACCGTAGTTTCACGGATTCATACCGGTGCTCTTCATCACTTCATCGCTCTTCAAGTGCAACGGCGTATTGCGTGAGCTACTAAGTAAACCTACTTAATTAAAAAAAACTCATGCATATGAAGCTTTATATGTGAGGACAACATTCAAAATGTTTCAAAAGATGTAAAAATTGATTTGAAGCCATAATGTAATATTATGTAAGCAATTGTCTGAAAATTAGCCTTTATTAATCAACACTCTGTGTGCAAATCATACTATCTGCCACTAGTGTTCATTTCAAATGGAAACTGCAGTGATTTGTACAAAACACTATAGAATACCCAAGACTTGTCACTCACATAGTTTTGAATGGGGAAAGATGCAACGCTCATTATGGCCATGAAGCCCTGTCTTCTTAATGAAAGAGCCAATCGTTGATTAGTAAAGTCAGCGCGTCACTGCAGCTGCCGTTAGAGGCCATTCACATATCGCGTCTTTTGCGCGCTCAAGTTTGTTATTTCAAATGTAGGCACATGGCAGCCGCGCTCATAATGGAAACGACGTGGTCGTGACACGTATGCGGTGCAACGCGCTCGGATTTTCCAGGCACATCCAGGCCGCATCGAGATAAAAACATCTCAGCTTTTCAGAATGCCACAAGCGCACCGCGGATCATGTGACAAGAACCAACCAATTAGCTTCATCCTTTACCGTAACAACACTGAAGGCTCAGCCAAGATGGAAACAGCTGATCATAGCAGTACAGGAATATTTATATAAACAGAGCTACAGCAAGCAATTTTTAGTGCTGGAAATCCGTTTGTCCTTTGCTGAAACCTTGCATCTTCATTGAGAACGCAGGTCATGGTTGCTTAGCAACGGCAGACGCCACGGGAGCGCAAGCTACAGAGTGCTTCGGAAAATAGAAGAAAGCGGCACGCCTAGCGCTTTCTATGTGTTTTTAGGCACGACATGTGAACGGCCCCTTTGAAGTCCCGGTTGCTATAGAAAAAGTCAGCGTTGTGAGACGTCGCTTAGTGCTGCGCAGGCGCACTGGCTGATCTAGCCTGCAAAATAAGCTTTTTTAATGCTATTGGAGCATGAGGAACAATATTTATGAGGCAGTTCTTGTCAGATTGAAATCATCTTGTCAGTGATTTCAAATTTTAAATTTAATCATAAGCTTGGCAAACAGTTTTGGAGAATTTGATGTTTCCCCATTCAAAGAGATAGGAGCTGCACTTGCCTGCCCGAGAGGCGTTTCAAAGATGGCCGCCGTATGAAATGACTTGCCTTAAAGGGACTTTGTTTGTACTAGTGTTGGGTTCGAGCAGGGGCGTTGCTAGACCTAAAGCTCTACTGGGGCACATGGCTTAATCTCATTAGACATTTCTACAGAAAACAAGTGTTTATTTTAGCTGCAGTAGGCATAGATTTGACAGGTTTTCCTGGGATTTAATGCTTTTCATCTGATGTCTGAGACCTGACTCTGATGGCTGAGGAGTTTATCAAGTCTTGCCTCCCTCAGACCTATCATCCCTCCTTTCTGCTTCTCTAGGACCTCTTTGTACACAAAAAAAGAAAAGAAAAGAAAAGAAAAGAAAAGAAAAAGATGTCCATCTACAGGAGCCAATGATGTTTTAGTCAAAATAAGATCATCATATTATTTAGAAAAATTGTGTTCGGGTGCTGAGGGGAAATTGGGAGGGCACAGGGCAGCAAACACTGGCAGCCCGGAATGGCAGAAAAATTCATAGTACGCTCAGGGTTAAAGTATAAAAGAGCTGTTACGGTGCACAGATGTGTACCAGCCTGCGTTCGAGCACTGCAGTTGCGGTTGAATACACAGACGCAAGCAGGCATGGATTTCTGCGCGCATGGGCCAGTTTGTCTTCGGTTAAACTGCGTTGCTTTTACAAGTGTTGATTCGGTTGTTACATATAGATTAATTTCTTTATTTCGGGATTAACAGTCTAAATTAATAGACTGACAAATAAAGTAAATTATAACTTAAACTTGAGATTTTACTGGGGGACGTGCCACAGTTGACTGGGGTAGCTTGGTGAATGGGACCTGAAGAGCAGAAAATGCACCTCTTATATTTGATTGTGGCTGTGTGTGCTTTGTGTTTTATGTGAAAAATAGTTTGACCTTAGTCAGGGTAGATGGCATTTTTAATTTTTTCCTTAGATAAAAATAAGGCTGTGAGGGATAAACATAGTCTTTACAGTAGCATGCACAGTGTATAAAAGCCCTGCATGTACTTTCCATAACTCACAGACAACTCACAGCTGTTTTATTTTTGAATGCATTTTGAATTAGTAAATTTAATTATGTACAGAATAATTGATGACGGGCTGTTGAATTATTAGAAAATAATGCACACCTAATGTGGTTTTGGACCCATAAAATCTATTGCTGCAAAGATTTATTTTAAATTATTTTTACTTTGAAGCTAGAAGATGCCATTACAAAAAAAACAAACAAACAAACAAACAAACAAACAAAACCTTTCAAAACAACAGCAAAGACTAATACTAAACTAATGTGGATAAATCATTCTCAAGTTACTGAAGATAAGTAAACAGTCTAGTTATTAATTACAGGCAAAAGGATAAATAAATACAAATTAATTTTTTTTTATATATATATATATATTATTTCAGATACGTCTATATATGCTACTATAGAATTAGCCTGCTGCAGACATTTAATGGAATAATAAATATAAAAATAAAACACTGCACAGTCTTTGCTGTATGCATTAAAAATAAATGATTCTTAGTAAAGTTACTAAACTGGTTTAGTCAAGAACATTGTCTGATTTTCTCTTTTTCTTTTTTCTTTTGTCGTCTGATTAACATTTATCATGCAGTTGGTTCAGCAGATTTAAGATGCTTTAAGACCTGACGTCAGATCTTAAAGCGACAGCAGCATAAACCTGCTGCTGCCAACTGCATGATAAATGTTAATCAAACGACAAGTATTCAAGTACTAGACAAGACTTAAGAACACATGTAAATGCTGAACATCACTTTTGTTATAATGCAAGAAGTGACATTTCTGTCAACTGTCCCTGGACTCGGTAGAGTCTGAAAGGCTCGAGTCCGAGTCAAGTCAGAAAAAAAAATGTATTTGCGTCCACTAAAAATTGTACTCGAGGCTGAGTACGAGTCCAAGTACCCCAACTCTAATTCGTACATGTGGGTATGTTTTTTTTAGTTCTTTCTTGGTTTATTTAGTTTTTGCTGCTTCTTTTGACAGTGAAATGTTAAAGTATATAGTATTAGATTTGAAGGTTTTTTGTGTCTGTCTTGTAAAATCAAGATGCAACGTGTCTGAAAAACATCTGCTAATGGCAAGGCCATGGCTCTGAAAAATGCAATCACTACTGTTTGAAACAATTACATTAGTGTCAATCATATCTCTGTTGTTCTGCTGATATATAAATAGCATCAGACTCAAACTGCTTGTGGTCTACCTGCAGTGGTTTCGACAAATGTGACTTGTTTAGGATCATTACCCCTGTCGGTCCGAAACAAAATGACCTTAACCAATTGGGGGGTGGGGTTGTGAAGACCTTATCATCAATCTGTCATATAATTGTAGAGTAAACGATTAAGGTTGGGGATTGGGATAGGAGTATATTTTCATCCATTAGATTTTAATCAGGGTTTGAAGAACATTGTTATCATTTGTATAGGCTTGTTGTAGACTGAAATGGTTAAGGTGAAGGTTGGGCCTCTTGTTAACCAAAGCTTAGGGTGAAGTTTAGGGTTAGGGCTGGACTTAGAGGTTTAGGCTTTACTAAACCTATAGGTTAAGCTATAGAACTTTTAGGTTTGGTGAACACAGGTTTAAAGATATATTTGATTGACAGGAGTGCTGTACCGGGACAAAAAGAGATATAGATCTGGATACATTTTGTCCTAATTGGCAAAATCAAGGACACTTTAATGTCCAGGTACATTGTAACCATGATTTTTCCAAGTGAGGCATTCATGGATCAACTTTTTTGTTGGTATTGAAATAAAGCACTTTACGAAGAAATTGAGATCAGGATTGAAATGTTTGAAAACAAGTCCTTATTAAATGATGTTCTGCCCCGTAATAATTATTTGTGTGAAGCAGAATCCAAGTTCTTGTGTTTTACTACCACTAGTGTTAATTTCAGCTGGAAACTGCAGTGACTGCAGTTTTTGCAAGAATGTAGGTAGTGAAAAGTTTTTCCAAAGAGCCTACACTCTTAAAAATACAGGTGCTTTAAAAGGTTCTTCACAGTGATGCCACAGAAGAACCATTTTTGGTTCCACAAAGAACCATTCAGTCAAAGGTACTTTAAAGAACCGTCTCTTTCTTACCATTTTATAATCTGAAGAACCTTCTTTCGCCATAAAGAACCTTTTTTAAAACAGAAATGGAACCATTTAGACAAAAAAGGATCTTCTATGGCATCGCAAAGCACCTTGATTTTTAGGAGAATTTTTTTTTTTTTTTTGACAAGAATGTTATCCAAAACTGTTTGTGGTCTGCTTGCTTTTTTTTTTTATTTTGCCTGAAGCAATGTCCTCTTTGGTGTTCATTTTCAAAATCATTTCTCTTAACCAGTCAGTTTTCAGTGTTAAATTAGGGTTTCTTATCAACTGAACATTTCCCTTTGATTTTAATGGTAGTTAAAGGAGCTCTCCACTTTTTGTGCTAATAGCTTAGCATAGATCATTGAATCAGATTAGACCGTTAGCATCGAGCGAGATGCTAACGGTCTAATCTGATTTAATGATCTATGCTAAGCTATTAGCAAAAATTCCTTTAATGGTTAAAGGTAGACCTAGAAGAATGTTTGACAGGAATGTTCTTCCTACTTTTGTAAAGTCATGGCCATCTTGAGGACCACCAGAAAATAAATGTACTCGAGTGAACAGCACTTGCTAGTAGCACTGCTTGTCTTCTGAATTGGTCCATGTATATGTCTCTGTCTCTTTGGTTATTTCCTCTGTCTTATCTCCCGAGCATCGGAGGAAAATTTGATTTTGTGCTTCTTTTTTTCTTCTGTCTCTCCCCACCTCTCTGTCACTCCATCGTTCTCCTGCTCTCTGCCGATGACACTATCTGTGACTCCAGACTGGCAGTATGAGGGTAAGACGACGTATCTTATCTTTTTGTTCTTCTTTTGTTCTCTCATCGGGCATGAGAGCACAACTCTATTAACCCTTCGCAACCCCAGTGGTAACAGCTCTCTCTATACACATAAAGAAGTCATTTTGTAAATCTATCTTTGACTTGTGGTCCCACGGTCCCAGTGGTGGATAGGTTACAGTACTCGTAGATCCTTTTTTTATGTGCAGGTTGTGCGACTTAATGTGAGCTGAAATTGAAATGTCTTGTTTAGTATGAGTTACATTGCAGTCTAGACTTGATGAAATTCTGATGTCTCTTTTTTCTGTTCCTTTTTTCCCCATTCATTCTGTGTCCTTGCTTTTCAGAGTGCAAGCTCTCCAGAACAGGCCCGCCTGCAACCATTGTAGCCATAGATGAGGAGAGTCCTAATGGTACGTCTATATTGTTGATTTCTTTTTTTTATCTGTATTTCATTAAAGTAAAATGAAGGGCAGTCGTTTGAAAGAGTGTGGTCAGAATTCAGAACAGCACTTGAGTTTAATCATAAAATTCAAGTCTGCTAGGGTTTGGTTTAACTGGAGGCAGACAGTTTGCTAAAAAATGTGCGACATTTACTGGCACGATTTTTGCTGTTTTGGTGCTGATTCACTAAAGGAATCTAAAGGAATTTTGAATCAGATAACGGCGTAAACATCAATAAAATATGTGCTGAATGCAGTTTGCATGTTGCATTTTCCAATTTCGTATGTATGCTCTGAGTGCTTAGTATTGAGGATTCTGGTTCACGAGCTCTTCATTAGATTTGATTTGATATATTTTGATTCAGTTATTCAATTATTCGTTTGGGTATTGTCAGTTCAAGTTTTGTGAAGAACAATCTGAACTGAATTGATCTGGATAATTACACAACATTTTCTGTAAAGCTTCTTTATAGCTGAATTGAATTTGTTCATAATTAATGAATTTTTATACATCACCATTGTTTTTGAACTGATATGAATCAACAATGAACTGACTCAATCTGAGCAATGATACTATTGTTTTCAGTAGAGCTGCTTATTGCTCATTTGAACTTGTTTCATGATGAATGAACTGACTGGATCTGAATAATGACACTATTGTATTAGAGCTGCTTTATAGTAGAATTTTGGATTTGCCTCATTTTTGAAGTTTGCCTTGATTTTCTTACATTCTTGTTTAATACAGTGAAGCTGGTTTGAAGCAATTTCTGCTGTATAAAAAGATGTAAAAAATAAAGTTGACTTGACTTGTATTACATTTCATCACTGGAAGTAACTTAATATTGTTTCAGTAACTGCTCTGACAGATTAGGGGAGTTCAGCGAAGCCTTTGACAGATAGAATTGTAACTCCTGAGTTTGAGTCTTTTTGAATGTTTGAGATAAAAGACTTGCTCAAAAGAGTCATTTGTATATGAATCAGACAACACTGATTGTGTTGTATGTTTTTGTTTCACAAAATGTACTGGTTCATAAGAGTCATTTGTTTGAGGGTCAGACTACACTGGTTGTGCTGTAGCCTAAGTTTTTGATTTACTAAAAAGATCTGGTTCATACAAGTCATTTGTTTGAGAATTAGAGTACACTGGTTGTGCTGTATGTTTTTGATTCACAAAAAGAACCGGTTCATACGAGTTATTTGTTTGAGAATCAGACTACACTGGTTGTGCTGTAAGTTTTTAATTCATTAAAAAGAACTGGTTCATACGAGTCATTTGTTTGAGAATTAGAGTACTCTGGTTGTGGTGTATGTTTTTGATTCACAAAAAGAACTGGTTCATACGAGTCATTTGTTTGACTGGTTATGCTGTATGTTTTTGATTCACAAAAAGAACCGGTTCATAAGAGTCATTTGTTCGAGATTCAGACTACACTGGTTGTGCAGTAAATTTTTGATTCACTAAAAAGAAACTGATTCATAAGAGTCATTTGCCTGAGAATTAGACTACACTGGTCGTGCTGTAAGTTTCTGATTCATAAATAAATAAATAAATACAATAAAATAAAAAACTGGTTCATATAAGTCATTTGTTTGAGAATTAGAGTACACTGGTTATGCTGTATGTTTTTGATTCACAAAAAGAACTGGTTTATAAGAGTCATTTGTTTAAGAATCAGACTATGCTGGTTGTGCTGTAAGTTTTTAATTAACGAAAATAACTGGTTAATGAGAGTCATTTGGTTGAGGATTAGACTGCATTAACCACAGAAAGATAAAAAGATGTATTTTTATGCCATCGTTTTATGGTAATTATCCTAATTTACATTTAAAAGAGGTGTATTTGTGCTCAATGACAAATGACTTACTGTACCATGGGTATGTAAATTGCTGTCTCAGAGCAGTCATTATGTGGTTAAACTGGACCTTGGGTAGTTAGTTAATAGGAGGCAGATTGAAATAAAGTGTACAAAAGTACTGCAGCTCTCCTGTGCGATTTCCTTCATTGTGCGCTAATTGACAGTGATGGATGTGAACAGATTTGCTCAAATCCATGGGAGAACATTTTTGGACAAAACGATGTGTATGTTGCACTGATGAAAGCAATTTTTGTTCTTCACACTTACCTTAGACCTCCCATGGTGCACCTCACCAGGGCGCAGATGCACAGATGGTGTACAGTACGCTGCTACTTTGATGGGTCTTTTCAAGTACTGTTTTTTCATCCTCTCTTCATCTGCTCTCTGTATCTGTTTGCTCAAATACTGAGGTGCTATAAGAAGGATTCAGAAGAAAGTTGACAGCTGCATTTGCCTTTGAACATAATTGGAACAGCTTACAGGTGTGATAGAGGGTCAACACTTTTGCCGACCCAATAGCCACAAGAAAAAAAAAAGAATAGAAAGCCAGATTTAGATTCATAGAACCATTTGTTTATTGCATCACCCATTTTACTTCTGCAATGGATGTACTTTCAGTTAGGCAGGTTGTTTAATGAGAAAAAATGCAGGGTGGGATCTATTGGGAATCGACTGGATTGTTAAAAGTGGGCGTTACACAATTTTTACTCATTAACTGCAAAAATAGCAATTAACTCACTGAATTAAACATTAAATTTTGAAGTAGAAAAACCGAAACAGCATTTTCATGATTTAACATATAGTCTTACCATACTTTTCATTTTTAAAATTTATATTTTGGTATTCAAAGCGGTACTAGCCTTTGGTTTGAGCTTCTTAAGTTTCTATATTTGTAGTGCAGAGAGTGTTATACATTTGACAATTTCAGTCTGTGTTTTTCAATGTTTGGAGATTATCTCAGCGTACAATTTGATTTTAGTACGAGTGAATCACTTGTCTCTGTTTGTCTTTAATACCACATCACTGCAGAAATAGATGAAATAGTTGAGCATTTGTCCAGAAGTTGGAGAAGTGTTTGCTTGGTCAAATTAAGGAAAATCGCTTCTCCCAGGCTTATTTCACAGCTTCTATAAGTTGGCAGGATTTGTAGTAATCTCTTCTTTTGCAATTTACCTTGAAATTTCTTTCCTAAAGCTGTGAATCTCTACGCAACTATTAGAGTAAAGAATAATCATATTCATCCACAAGTATTATCCTCCTTAATGTATGCAATGAAACGCTGCCTTTACCTCAAATTACAGATAATACGCTGTTTTCCTCCATTTTCACTCATTTCATCCTCCCATGTCTGAGATCCACACATTATCTTTAAAACCCCTTGAAAGCTGCGCTACATAAAGGATCATCATTTTGGCTAAAAATGTGTCAACTTTGGAAAGCTCAAACTGTAATCAAAGTTGTCACAGGGAAATAGTGATAAATGTTTTATATGTACAATGTTTGCTCTAAGGAGACCCTCGCTTTCCTTCTTCTCGCTTTCCTTCTTTCTGCCTTTCATTTAAAGCATATAGCCACACTTTAAATAAGCACTGTGTAAAAATATTAAACCGCATCTACTCAGGATGGTCAAGGTGGCCAATTAGTCATTCAGTAACCGACTAAATAATTGCAGATAATGACTAGTTTCGAAATTTCTAAACTGATGGCTGTAATGGTGGTGCATTATAGAGAATAAATTAAAAGAAGCAGCTTAAGCATGCTTTTGATTCTGTTGAAGGGCTGCATGTTCTCAGTTTGCACATTTTTTTTTATTGTCAGTGAACATTTTTAATTGTTGAGAAGTGTTGGTTCTCCATAAGTGTATCATTTTAAGAACAGGTACATGCGCTTTGTGAATAGCCTGCATTCTGTTGTGCCTCATCCAGAATACAAGAACTGTGCAGGGTCTGAGACCAAATAGACGTTCAAATGACTTGTATGAAAATATATAAAAACATGCGTTCTGTGTGTAGTTCAAAAAGGCAAAACATCATGAATTATTCATTCACCAATTTCTTAGGGAGTCACATCATGACATTTTACAAACTGAACTAACCTTTTTTTTGTCATAAAAGGATCAAATTATCTGATATTTTAAGAGATTTACTGATTTTAACACACTCATGGGGGTTTGCAGGATACTTTTTTTGTATACTTAAGGTAATCAAGAGAAAATGAACAAATTTAGTATGACTAGTGTGGGTGTTAGTCAGTTTGAGTTAGAAATATTGAATTTAGATGCATTACACCTAAGCATGACTCATTTTAGCCTGTGAGATTTCAAGCACTATTATGATTATCTCTTAGGTTGTTGCTTTGATAGTACTCATTTATTAATCAAATATCTGAATTATATGCTACATGCTACTGCATTTCAATCAAATACTGCATTTTAAAGGAGAAGTACACTTCCAGAGCAATTTACAGATTATGTACTCACCCCCTTGTCATCCAAGATGTTCATGTCTTTCTTTCTTCGAAAAAATTATGTTTTTTGAGAAAAACATTTCAGGATTTTTCTCCACATAATGGGCTGATATGGTGCCCCGAGTTTGAACTTTGCAGTTTAAATGTGGCTTCAAACGATCCCAGCCGAGGAAGAATGGTCTTATCTAGCAAAACATTCGGTTATTTTCATTAAAATAATACGATTTATATACTTTTTAATGTCAAACGCTCATGTTGTCTTGCTCTTCCCGACCTTTTTTTTCCAGTTCGTGATAGGTAGCGTATGTTGAAAAAACTCCCATCTCATGTTCTCCCTCAACTTCAAAATCGTCTTATATCGCTGTTTTACCTTTTTTTGTTGAGGGTGTTTGATCATCTTTGCATGTTCACTTTGCAAAGACTGGATTAGAACTTCTTCAGCTGGGATCGTTTACAACCACATTTGGGATCGTTTGAAGCCGCATTTAAACTGCATTTTGGAAGTTCAAAGTCGGGGCACCATATAAGTCCATTATATGGAGAAAAATCTTGAAATGTTTTCCTCAAAAAACACAATTTCTTTACGACTGAAGAAAGAAAGACATGAACATCTTGGATGACAAGGGGGAGAGTACATTATCTGTCAAATTGTTGTTCTGGAAGTGGAGTTCTCCTTAAACTACTAAGAAATGCATCTAAATGGAATAAATGACTTTTCAAGTGGTAGGAAACAAATCAGCCTGTAACCTCAAGTATGATTTCAGTTAACACTTGTCTCAGCAATTTCTTGAAGTGGTGTTATAAGGAGAGTTATGATACTGAAAATATTTTATTGAAACAAACAAACAAACAAACAAACAAACATTCACACCATTGTTTTGTCCTATAAGGCATTGAAGTCCATTACATGTTGATCATTATTACATTAGCACCTCATTAAGATTATTGTGCTTCTCTTGGTACAGTGAATGTTATGTATCGGGGGTGAAGAACCTAATGTTGATCGAGTGGACATTGGAGGTTACCGCCTTGGTTACAGGATAGATTGACTGTCAGACCTCAATGAAGTTGGTGGCTCAATGGGTGTCCAAGCTAAACCTGATTTAGCAAGTTCCCTCTGAGTGTCCACAATAGTGGTGGAAGGCTTGGATTGGTGGGTAATTATGGCTACATTTGAGTGACGTTTGGATGGAAAAACTATTGATCAAGGCAAGATAGTCCGGAAAAAGTGTGGATTTTGGTGTCAGGCTGGAAGCGGGTTTGTTGGAGGCTTTTGGGGACTCTTGAGAGTAAACTGACCTGTTGTCTGGCTGCAAGGATGAAGGGTTGAAGGGGATCCATTTATATCCCGACTTTCGACATGCCTTGCATCAACTCATCATCTTCATCTGACCGTGCTCTCCTCTGGCTCTTGTTAAACGTCCCGTGTGCTCTCTGATCATCCTCTGTGCGTCCAATTAGAGCCACAAAACTGACCAAAGTGACCCTTGCTTGATGATTAGATTTGCTCACACTTGAGCCAACTCTGTCAATTAGTGGGCTGCATTTGATCTGAGTTATTAGTTTTGTCCTCATTCTTTGAGTTAGGACCAGCATCCATTTCTGTATTTAAAACTGAGACCTACTGAGCAAGTTTGTCTCAAACATGAACTATAGAAGAGGTATTTACCAGTGTTGGAGAAAGTTGCTTTTAAAAGTAATGTATTACAATATTGCATTACTCCCTACAAAAGTAACTGATTATGTTAGTTATTTTTATGGAAAGTAATGCATTACATTACTTTTGTGTTGCATCTTTGCTGGGTTGCTTTGTTTTTAATGTAAAAAAGTTCTGTGTCTAAACATAGATATTATCTTGTAAATTAAAAAGTAATTTGTTACTTTACAAGTTACTTAAAAAAAATGTCCTACTTGGGGGCCCAATCACCTCCGAGCTTTAAGAAGAAAAGGCCACTGAAATTGGCGAGTGGAATTTGCATGCTAAGCCACTCCCCCGTACATACGGGAATATAAGATGGCGGCATGCATCCACTCACTCAGATTTTTGCTTTGGAGCCGATTGCTTTGTGAGCTGCTTCTACAAGAAGAAAGAAGATACCTTCATCGCTGCGGGAGTTTCTTGACTGTGTGGAACATCCCTCCTTTGCATTCCAGCGGAGAGATCACCCTGTTGCGTTAACAATGCTAAAGTGCTGTGGTCCTCCCCTGGACAAGCCAGCCTAAAAGAGCAATTTCCTACAGCAAACACGATCGTTGAGAGTGTCTTTTCAAGACTCGTTCCGATCGTGTGCTTTTGGGGAGCGATCGTTTCCTTATTTCCTCATGACGGTCACAATCGCTGTCTCATAGGTCTGGGATGTAAACAAATGCATGTTGAGATGGCGGTTGTGGATGGGTTGCCCTCATGCTGCGTGGGCATGCCCATTATTACGCTCGGTCACGGCTTACATTAATATGTAAGCCGCCTTTGCGTTCTACCCTTTTCGGTTTCGTGGGTCACTGCACCCCCGAGGCGGCATTGGCTAGAAGCATTGGAGACCTGAGGTTATCGTCTTCTGACGCCGGAGATTCTGCTGAGCAGCCCCCCGTGTTGGTGGTTGCTCTGTCGGGGTCCGAGGCTAAGTTCACGGCCATGTTCCCCCGGGCAGCCCCGATCGCCAGGCGGGAGGTTGGGTTCTCCACCTTCCCCTGGGCGTTCGAGGTCTGACGATCGGTTCCGGCGTCGGACGCGGCTCTTGCTGCGTTCTTCCCTGGTGCCTTTCCTCCCGGAGGTTCATGAAGAGCTCGGCTGCGTGTTAGGCTCTTCCCCCCGCACTTCCCTTGTTGGTTGGGGGTGGCTTGAGAACACGTTCACGTCCTCCGGTGGAGTGCGATTGCAGTGCATTCGTGCTCGCGAGCGCCGCCACCTGGGTGGGCTGTCTGTGTTTCTCGCTCCGGCCTGTAAGCGTCTGCAAGCTCCAGCTGTATAGCGAGGCTCACAGCGCTGCAGGACATGCCACCTCCACCCTGCACACTGTGGCCCTCCTGCATTATATTAGGCCATAATTCTTTTAAGCAACTTTCAAGCAACTGCTGAAAACCCATCTCTTTCGAAACTACTTGACTTAAAAAAAAAAAAAAAAAAAAAAAAAAAAAAATTCCTTTTCTATTCTTTTCCCTTTCTAGCTTGTGCTTAATTGAACAATGCCTGTTATATGGTATTTTGAGCACTTCGTAGGTCGTTTTGCTTCTTTAGGACAAATCGCTTGATGTATTCCCCACCTGTAAGTCGCTTTGGATAAAAGCGTCTGCTAAATGAATAAATGTAAATGTAAATGTAAATGTAAATAATTCTAGGTGAAAGTGACTTGGGAACACGTCGACGCCCTCGGTGGAGTGTGCGATTGCGGTGCATTTGTACTCGCGAGCGCCACCACCTGGATGGGCTGTCGGTGCTTCTCGTCTAGCCTGTAAGCATCTGCCAGCTCCGGCTGTATAGCGGGGCTCAAAGCGCTGCTGGCCATGCCACCTCCACCCTATGAGTGTGCACAAGGGAAGTTCTGACTCGAGGTTGATGCAGGAACTGCATTCGGTGACTAAAAAGTCTCAGGGCAGTCCCTCTGTTAGGTGATGTCCATTTTATGGCCTAAAAGTGCAAAAAAGAGATCTTGGCTAGACCTGGTGAGACACGTGACAATGACAAAGCTCGCTTTCTTGGCGTCCAGCTCTCAGGTCAGCCACTTCGGCGACACTGTCCAGGACTTATCCCAGCGGTCTTGGGCAGTTCACACGCAGCAAAAGAACTTGGAGTGCCCATGGAAGGGCCGTGTATTTCGACTGCTTGTCGCCGAAGGCGCCCTCCGGTGGCCCCAGCAGGATCTGCTCCACTCCCCTTCGGGGGTGTTGAGCTGGCCACACCTAGAGGGCGCAGCCTGCCTTTGGGTTGCCTTGCATGGAGCGGGGCTTCCCGAAAGCAGACTGCCCAGGAATTAGAGGATTGCTCCGGGGATGCCCTTGGGAAAAGTTGAGGGCGTTCTCTACCGCTGCTGCCTCTGACCTATGGGTCAGTAGGTAGCCACCCCTTCAATAAGAGCAATTTTCTCTATGTCCTTGGGTTTCTTAAACATTTTAAGTTTGTCTGTGAGTGACGCAGGTCTTCCTCACACCCAGGTTCAACACATGGTCTCGCCGTCTAACTAGGGATGCAGGACACATCGCTTCCTCGCACTCTGGCGGAAACAACGCGGGATCATGGATCAGGTAAGCGCTGTCTTGGCAGCCTGGCACTACTTAGGGACGCTTGCTTTCCGAGTTGAGCCATTCCAAAAAAGGAGAAAAAAGGGAGCTGGCTGCTCCGCCGCTGAGGTGTCAGTACCGTTCCTATAATTCCTATTTTATGCAGACGGCGGCTCGGTTATTTCCTAGCCTGTTTGCTGGTCGATTTGGTCGGTCCTTACATCCGAGAAAAGCAGCAAGCTTCGCCCTGTCCTGGTTCTTGAGTTCCGAGTTGGTCCCCTCTAAATTTGGGCTACCATTCGAGTGGTTGGTACAGAAACACATGTCTCTGTTTTTCAGCACCAGGATTGGGTTACAGCTTTGACCTGAAACGCGTGCTGTTATGCGCTGATTGCCTGACGCAGGTCGTCTTTCGACCTGCTTTAGGGGTCAGACATATCAGTACGGGTCTCCCCTCAGTTACAGGGACTTCGGGTCAACCAAGAGAAGGGTGAGCTCAAAAAAGCTGAGCTCCCTCTTTTCTCGGTTTGGAGTGTGGATTCCAGTTGAGTCATGTCAGCTGGAAGAGTTTGTGCTGGACTGCCTGATTCTGCAGTCACAAGACAGCGGTTCCCCTAGGCGTTCAGAGGCCTGAGGCACATGGCAGCCATAGCCGCGTTTGTCCGCTCGGCTGCCCCATGTGAGACCGCTGCAGCACGGACGATACGACTGGATCCTGAGATGGGGTTGGCACCTTGGCACACTCTGGGTTGGAAACCCCTCAGTGTTGCCACCTTCTCAGCCACTGGTCAGACCCTGTGTTCCTACGGGCAGCTGTGCTCTTAGACCAGGTGTCGAGGCTTAAGGCAGCTGTCTCGGTAAACTCCGTCATAAGCTGGGATGCCATTTGCCACGAGTAGGCAGCCTCGGGCTCCTGGAAAGGACCTCGACTGCAGTGTCTCTAGTCGCTTCGAGTTGCTAGCAGTGCTTTCCCTCCGCCAGTTCCTACTGATGCTGCGGGTCGAGCGCATGCTAGTCCATTCGACACCATAGCCACGGTGAGGTGAGGTGAGGTCTTTTCTGTTGTATGGGGCTCTATTCACCGAGTTGACCTGAGATGCTCGGTCAGAGTTGTGCTTCCCTTCTTGCAGTTGGAGCAAGGATGTTCCCTCCACTGTCGGCATGACCATCTCAGCATAAAAAATTTAAATGATGCAGTGGATGGTTGTCCCTAGGGAGGCATCACCTGACCAACAGGTTCTGGAAAGGTGCTGGGGGATAAGTTCCTCTAGAATTGCACCTTATCCCTTCTTTGGGTCTCTCCGTGGCCCTCTTAGGTCTACGGAGTGCTCCCTTTGAGCCTCTTGGATCAGTCGAGCTACAAATTTGGTTGCTTAGACCTCACTCCTGATCGCGCTCACTTCCATTAAGAGGGGGAGGACCTGCATGCATTTTTCAATGGAACGTGCCTTAAATTGGATCCGGCTATTCTCACGTATTCTTGAGATCCCGGTCTGGTTATGTGCCCGGGGTTCCCACCTCTCACCTTCGGATTCAGGTGGTGGACTTGCAAGCCATGCCGCCAGAGGAGGCAGACCCGGCCTTAGCATTGCTGTGTCCTGTTCGTGCTATTCATGTTATTGGATCGCACCCGGAGCATTAGTTGCTCTGAGCAGCTCTTGTTTGCTTACAGGTCAGCACTAAAACAGGGAATGCTGTCTTCAAGCAAAAATTGGCCATTGGGTGGAAATTGGGCCTCACCTCGGCTTCTTAGTACCGAGGTGAGCTGTGCACCCTTGGAGTCGAGTCCTCTCAATGAAGGGTACTCCTCCCAGGCATGGTGCACAGCGCTTCTCTAGCGTTTGAGCTGCGGGCCAGGCGACACCCATCACTGCGCAAGATTCTTCTTGCGCTGAGCTGTGTCCTCCCGTATGTTGCGGGTAACTCAGGTATTTGGCACGAGGACAGCTTGGTGTCGGCTTGCTGCACCAATTGCACCAGTTGTTCCTCTCTGTGAACTCTGGGCCCTCCACTGCCCCGCAGTCCGGATTAGAGCGGAGTAGTCCGTGACTGTGCTCCGACAGTGTCTTGAGCGTTTTTTCCACGGTTATTCACCGTGTTCCCCCTAATATCTTTAAAAAAGGATATTTTATTGCATTAGTCTCCACATGGCTTTAAATTTCGTCATTGTGCTCCGCCCCCAACGGTTGCTCAGATACATGGCTCCCCTGTGGGCTCGTTATCTGGCTTACAGGGCATTGGGAAAGTTACGTGTTGAGCTTCATTTGTCCTGATACGCTTGCCTGTCAGCATTTGTTCCTCAACTACGTAACGCGGTTCATGATTGTGCCATTTTCCAGAGGGATCCCAAATATGTCAGTATTGACGTAATGTCGTAGAGAATGACTGAAGGAGAACGTCTCGGTTACAACTGTAACCCTCGCTCCCTGAAGGAGGGAACAGAGACGTTACGTCAATCCTGCCACAATCCTGAACTGCGCTGAATGCCGGGATGTCTCTCGGCTCCTCAGCATAAAACCTGAGTGAGTGGATGCATGCCGCCATCTTATATACCCGCATGTACGGGGGAGTGGCTTAGCGTGCAAATTCCACACGCCTATTTCATTGGCCTTTTCTTCGGAGGTTATTTGGCCCCCAAGCAGGACCCCAAATACGTCAGTATTGACGTAACATTTCCGTTCCCTCCTTTAGGGAACGAGGGTTACAGTTGTAACCGAAATGTTATTTGTAATGCATAACCCCCAACACTGGTTTTCACTGGCTTTGTCGGTTTGGATGCTTGGCTTGGTTGAGTGAAACTGTTGGAAAGATGCTTTCTCAAGCTTTGAATGTGAATCTGTGTTCAATCCCAGCTAGGGCTACAACTAACTGATGATTATTTTTTGCTTAGTCGATAACTTTATCAATTGCATTTTCTGGTTAATCGATTATTAGTCAAATAATCCTTAGTTAACCTACCAATAAGTAAGAACCACAACTTCTGTTGTTAATTTTTCAGTGTTTTAGTCTAACATCTTGTCATATTTGCTTTACAAATCCCAACATTAAAGAATAAATTTCCAAGAATTTTAAGCCATCTATCAGTAATACAAATGTCAGTGATGGCTGAGTTCACAGTCGGTCTTTAGGACTGACAACAGTGTTTGCTTACTGGTGTAAGTGTTAAAATGTTTTGTTCATCTGCAGATTGAAACAGCTGCTTGAGTGCATATCTGAATGAACGAACAGATGCAGTCACAACTGTATTCTAACTCGGGTAACCACAGTGTATCAAAAATGTCCATAATGCTGAGAAGTTTTATCACAACTGACGTTATTAAATAAATTAATCCAATCAAGGTTGAGTTTATCCATCAGATCTTTTAAAGGGATCATGAACTGCCTTTTTTTTATTAATTTGTACAGTTCTCTGAGGTCCACTTATAATGATATCAAGAATTTTACATCTAAAAACATCATAATTTAGAAGTAATAGACTATTGTCTGTCCTGTTTTGAGCCCCCTCTCTGTTTGGATAAGTGTGGCAGATTGTAAACTCGGAAGTAAACGCCCGCTGCTGTGATTGGCTAGCAGTTGTGTATGTTTGACAGCCTACATCCTTCACAGATGGATGCTGCTGTGCTTTAGGTTAAAAACACATACAGTAAATACTCAGTACATACCAAACAATCTGTAATGACAGACAAAGCAACAGTAAACACATAATAAAAACAGTAACTCACACTCGTGTGGTGCGACATTACTGTCGGATCCAATATAGTCAGCACAGCATCGTCTTTAAGTTTCAATCTTGCTGAAAATCCTGCATCGATTTGTAGGCTAATTATGCATTCTTTGTAACAACTTGTTTACCACATTCTTCATTCTTTCAAGCAGACATGTTTATTTATATACATAAATTTAGATTAATCCTTATTAGGGGTAGAGCAGTCAAGAGCAGTAAGAGATTTTCTTTCTTTTGTTGCTTGATTAACATCAATGCCACAGACAATAGCAACTAAATTAAGCTGCTGTCCTTTTAAAACTAAATGCACGGATGCAATGTATAGTACTGATGCAACCGTTTATGTTCACATAAGATTACGTTTACATGAATACTCGTCAAAACAGACAATTCGACTTAATTTTGTGTGTATTTCTCCATTCATGCGCTGCTGAGGCACTAACCGCGCTCATCCCAAATTGTCCCTCCCTAACATTTTCGTCTCGTTATTTTTATGCATTGACGAAAATGTCGATAAATTTTCATCATAGTTTTTGTCATTCAGAACAAGTTTTTGTTTCATTATAGTCTCATTTTCGTTGGTGAAAAATGTTGTTGATTATTTGTCAATGAAATTAGCACTGGTGTAAGCAGGCATTGATCACCTTCTGTGGAGGCGGTGTTTAAAGAAGTCCACTTCCAGAACAAAAATTGACAGATAATGTACTCACCCCTTGTCATCCAAGATGTTCATGTCTTTCTTTCTTCAGTCATAAAGAAATTATGTTTTTTGAAGAAAACATTTCAGGATTTTTTTCCATATAGTGGACTTCTATGGTGCCCTGAGTTTGAACTTCCAAAATGTAGTTTAAATGCGGCCTCAAGCGATCCCAAATGCGGTTGTAAACGATCCCAGCTGAGGAAGAAGGGTCTTATCTAGCGAAACGATCAGTTATTTTAATAAAAATAATACAGTTTATATACTTTTTAATGTCAAACGCTCATCTTGTCTTGCTCTGCCTTAACTGTTTTTTTCTGGTTCATGACAGTTAGGGTATGTCGAAAAATTCCCCCTATATCGCTGTTTTACCTTTTTTGTTAAAGGTGTTTGATCTTCTTTGCATGTTCACTTTGCAAAGACTGGGTCAGTACCTCTGCAGGGATGTAGGATGATTTTGAAATGATTTTTGAAGTTGAGGGAGAAAATACGATTGGAGTTTTTTTGACATACCCTAATTTTCTTGAACCATAATACACAGAGTTCCGGGAGAGCAAGACAAGATGAGCGTTTGAGATGGAAAAAGTATTTAAATAGTTTTTTTTTTTTTAATGAAAATAACAGATCGTTTTGCTAGATAAAACCCTTTTTCCTCGGCTGGGATCGTTTACAACCACATTTGGGATCGTTTGAAGCCACATTTAAACTGCATTTTGGAAGTTCAAAGTCGGGGCACCATACCAGTCCATTACATGGAGAAAAATCCTGAAATGTTTCCCTCAAAAAATATAATTTCTTTAAGGTTGAAGAAAGAAAGACATGAACATCTTGGATGACAAGGGGGTGAGTACATTATCTGTAAATTTTTGCTGTGGAATTGGACTTCTCCTTTAACCTCACTATTATGTCATAAAGTGTCACATTCCACTGCCTGTCGTTTTTGCAAATCGACATTAACATAAGCTGTTTTTAGACTAATGAGAAAGTTTTGAGTTCTGAAACTTACAGGATGTTTTTATGACCTTTTATCTGTCAAAAGATTAAGGGAATTTTGATTTTTCAGTTCATGACTTCTTTAAATAATTGCTTTGTAACCAAGTGCAAAGTATTTTAAGCCACGTATCCCATAATAGTTCCAGTGGCTATCTGGATGAACGTGACTTTTCGCCATCTCTGTGAGTAACACAAGATGGACAACTCGCCGTTCAGTGTGGCTGTTCATACAGCACGGTTTGATAAGAATTCTGTTCTAAGTCTTAAAGATGTATTGATGCATTCCATGCAAAATGACATATTTTCGACTATGTTGATGTGTCGTTTCAGCCTTAGTCCCAGCTAGGGTGTTTACCGCCAGTGTGGATCATAGTATGGCACCGGACCACTTCCTTCCCCACATCCATCTCTTCTAATGACAACCCGCCAGGCCATTTATAGGTTTATAGGGGAAATAAGCCCGTCTCAGCAGCTAGAGTCCTTCCCAAAAAGACTTCATCACTGACACCCACCAAACACTAGGGTTTGCATGGCCTCGAATTTTTACTAGTTGACTGTTTGACCGGAAATATATTGACTAGGCAATGCAAACCCTGGATCAGTGATTCCTTGTGTATCATACATTTCAGCTTTTCTCCACTACACATTTGCAGGGTTACGTAACATTTGCAGTCTGTGAGGCATCTGAAGCTACAGCTATTATGCAATTTTCAGGTGAGATCTTTTTTGGTATTGGGTTACAGAGGCTGTCGGTCTGATTTGAAGTGATGGTGGAGGTAAACAACTCTTGAAGTCTGCTTGCATGATTTAGAGAATAAAGCCTCTTGTTGGCATAGGTGAGCTGGTGTGGTCACAGGGAAATTGTTCCGTAAGTCAATATTTCCAGCATTGTGCAAGGGGGAATTTTAGCTGTATAATATATTATTATGGTGGAGTAAACAGGCAGGTATTTAATTTGTGCATATAAGAAGAGCTAGTGGAAACTCATTGCAAATTTAATTTAGTGATTTATGTCAAGTCAAATCCGTATAACATTTATTCCGTCAACAACAAGGGGTTGTTTTATAGGTGTCTCCCATTAAATACAGTTTCATTTGTCCCGCCACAGTTTCATAATGAACAAAAAACATTTCTCACAGTAACAGAAAAGATCCCTAATGTTGTATTTAATTGACTCCAGTGTTTAATTAAGTAGACTGGAAACTTAAAGGGGTCATCGGATGCTAAGTTCACTTTTACTTTCATGTTGTTCATGTTGTTTGAACATTAATGTATGTTGGCAGTGTATGTACAAATCTACCCTATAATGATAATAATCCATGCAGTGGTTTTTAATTAATCTGTAAAAATAATATTCCCTTTTTCAAATCGAGCCATTCTCAGATGCCTGTCATTGTGGCATCACACCGACAGAGGCCGCTTCCACCATAGTTGACGGACATGAGCATCTTACCTCTGATCAACTGTCACAGTCCGCCCTCTTTGTTTCAGTGCCGGAGCAGGGATGTAAGTTAGACAAGAATATCTCAGATTGAGCGATTGAGGTGTTGTGTTGCTGGATGTAATAATGAACGTAGTGGTTGTCATTTACTCCCGACATCTGAGCCGCTGAAGATTCAGTGGATTATGTTTGTTTGTGAAGGGAATGTGCCTCCCGATCTACATATATCCATCTATGTTCACGTGAATCATTCGTGATCCAGCTTCACTTACAGCAGAAGTGAGTATAAGGTTTTTTTTATGAATCTTTGCAATCGTCTTTCCTAACAATGTGCTAGTTAGCAAGTTTAGTGGCTAAACGCAGCTAAAGTAAACAGGCTCGTCACTCCACAGAGAGAAGAGAGGGGCGGGTGAGCAGAGCTCATTTGCATTTAAAGCAGCCTCGAACAGAATGAGATGATTTTTGCAGAGCTGATTTTGACAAGGTAAAAAAGGTGTTGTTTTACACAACCATTGAGAATTTTGAACCAAAGTATGTTATAGACTTTTCATTAAAACCCTAAAGAATCATATCAGCTTGTGGAAAATGGGCATCCGATGACCCCTTTAAATGCTTACAAGTATGAGAAATAAAGAAATAAGTATTGTATTTTACAATGAAGTTGTATCACAGTTAATCTCATACAAGATATTCTCATGGGTTATGTTAAAAGGGGGACCAATATAATATTTATCCTCTCTCTCTCTCTCTCTCCTTTTTTTTTTTTTTTTTTTTTTTTTTTTTTATATATATATGTGTGACATTTGAGAATCGAGCCAAATGAGAACCAGCACACTGGGTTTTTGTTTGAGCACACTGGGTAACAGAAACCGCCTCTGGGGTTCAAGGCTATTTAGCATCTTCTCCACTTTACATCCCAGCAAAGAAGTGGAGGATGTGTTCTTTCCTCCTCTTATTTTATTCCACAAAAAGGCTTACTGCTGTTTCAGAAATGTAGCCTTGCAGTCACAACTCAAGAGTCTGGGGAAGTACAAACAAAATATGAATTCTCAGTTATGAGAATCATGTTTTTGTTATAAGTTGGGAATTGGAAGAACAGTGTTTGCTGTGCAGCTTTGTTAGAATGCACAACTTTGGAGATGGTTTAGTATGTCTTTGATCTTGACTGTTATGACAGGTTTAGTGGAGTCACAACCAACTCTAGATTCAGACAGCGTTCTTGCACACATGTTTATTTGCCCTACTGTGCTGAATCTTATGAATGCTTCATAAACAGCATGTTGGTAATAGACATGTGTTACAATCTTTATGCCAGTTCAATGATCAATTCTTTATCAATGTGGGATTCAAATCCCTCAGTAGGAACAAATATAGCACCATAATGGGTATGAATATGGGCTAAAAGAAGTTTTAAAGCTAGATGTTTCTGTTCATGCTAGTGCAATGGCTCATTTATTGTTTTGTTTTTCTATACATATTTTTGATTCTTCAAAAGGACCCCAATACTCCAATTCTTAAAATTCTTAAAACACACTAGACATGCTTATTTTCTGCATTTTTTTGAACTTTTTGTTTGAAATCATATTTATTTTGTCCATCAAAAGTGCAAAAGTGTGCTGTCACTTTAATTGAGCATAAGCAGCGCGACTAAAATAGACTTGGCACCAAAGCTTCAATGTTGGTCAAGCGATGCTCCTGTTTGGTGCTCAATTATTGCTCTAGCTCCCGGTGTAAATGCATTCATTTGTTAACATGCAAGTTGAAAAAATATGCGTGGCTCACACTTGCGATGTGAGCAGTCTAATACACATAAACTTAATACACATACACCCTTCATGTGGAGCTGAGAAGATAAATGGTTTAAGTTTCAAGCACATGAACGAGCTAGTGAAGTTGTATGTATTCAACGCTTATACACTTATACAGACCAAAATGTGAAGGTAATTATTCAGCTTACCTGGTTTGAAATTAAATCGAAGGAAAAAAAAAAAAAAAAATCAAACAGGATCTAGCCTCGTTGTGCCTGGGCATGCAACTATATATATAAAAATGTATTTTTTTTTAATTAGTATTATTATTTTTTTTTATATTATGAGCAATATCAATGGGTGTTGATCTAATATTTGAATTATTTCTACTTGTATGGCATTCCCTTACAATTCAGCATCGTTGGAAACTGTTCTGTCTGAATTCTGTTAAAAGTCTGGAAAGTTACTCTACAGAAAATACATTGAGCATTGTTCATCTTTAATTTTTTTTTCTATTGTAAATTTACACAGAAAGATCTATTACAGTGCCATAAAAATCCCTCACTGGAAGGATTATTATCTGACAAATGTATTATGTATAAAAAATAAATAAATGAACATGCTGCTGTTTCTAAATTTTGAATGTAAGTGCATGAGCAAAATTCACATTGCATGTAGTATTTTCTAGCTGAGGTATCATATTATAGCACATTATAGTGTCAGAATGTATTTCACTCAAGTACTGCTGAACGGCATCTGTTCTAAAAAGGAAAACGGGTCAGTTGATAATTGATTCTGACCTCACTAGATACCATTATCCTCTTACAGTCATACCAAAGGAAGACAACTTCAGCCTGGCATTAACTTTGGGATTGGTGTTGATTCGGGTTTGGATGGTAGGGACATTTCTTTGCCAAAATGAATAAGTACTAATAATTATGAAATCTATTACAATCAGATTGCAGACTATTTGTCATATAAATATTTTTGTAAGTGTTGTGTTGTGCTTAATTCATTAAATACATTTTAATTAAATAAATTTTACTTTTTTGCTTTAATTATTAAACTAATCTGTAACACAGTTCGTAGAACGGGAAGAAGGAGGCGGGAACCGGCAACATTTAAACATTTAATAATTAAATAAACAAACACAAAAGTAAAGCGGCAGCCCCTCACGGACGACTGCCGCAAACCAAACGCAAAATAAAGTCCAGGCCTGGTCCTCTCTCGTCTTACACTGTCGTCGCTCCTCCTTTTATCCTTCCGGAGCTCCTCCGTGGGACTCGAGACCGGTGAGTGGCGCAGGTGTCGCTCATTATCATTATACTCCACCGGCCTCGTTCCGTTCCCACGTCTCTCGGCCCCGCCCCACTCGTCACATAATCATTCAGTTAACTAAACAATTATTAAGGTTAAGTGTGCTAGGTTGGTAGGTTACTAGGATGACTAATAACCTAGTTACTAAGGTCTTGCACATGACTGTGCGAATTAGGCTTTGTTTAAGCCTTGACATTTTCACGTGAGCCGCTGACAGTGAGAGGAAGCAGTGCAGAGAAAATATTAGATAAACCATACAAACAGCAGTGAGAAGTGATTTGATAAATGTAGGCATTTACCAAAAAAATGAATTGGTCATTGACAAGAGGTGTTAAAATGATCTAAACTTAGTTTAAGATAGTAAATAACACTTGCATAATTGCTGATATGAAATAATAATTACCCAAATTATGTAAAATAATAAAAAAAAAATCTGTAATAAACAGTTTATACTTTAAATTTCAGTGTATTGAGTGTGCAATCCAATTGTAGTATTTTGAAATATTTTTGTAGTATTTTTACTGTGAAGTGAAGTGTATTGTTTGGATATTTTTATTAAATATATAAAGGTTAGCGGGCAAATACTATATAAGATAATACCAAATAATACATAAACTATATAACTACAAAACCACCAACAGTCAGTTCTCTATGAATCTGATGAAAGCACAGTTTCCTGTATAGTTTTGTTGATTTTTAAAGGTCCATATCATTGTTAAAAGCACTACTATGCCCTGAATATGAATAGGCTTTACTATCAGGGTCAGGACGTAACAGCCCGGCTCTGCTTAGCAAGAATAGCTGATAAAACTACCATTTGGTCTCCCGACTGAGAGAATGAGAACAAATGTGCAGTAAGTTTCTTTTTTATACCGTTATCCGTGTGAGTGATAAAACATTCACAGAATGTCAGATTTCCAGTGCCCAGAGAGTCTCTTTACACCACTGCAGTACAGAAGAACACAGGAAGTTGCTTTGGCAGGCCGGGAATGATAGAGCTGGATGGACACGGTGGAACCCTGTAGAGAGAACAGTGAGAACAATGAAGGAAAGGAGGAAGACGCACATTGACGTGTGAGCAGAGAACTGAACATGCTGTGCCAAGCATCACCCAGCTTGCCCTGCACAGGTGTGTTGCCAGCTTGCAAGGGCCCCGGCCTGCTGCAAACCAGCTGCCAAGGGACGTCCACGACCGGGCACACCGCTGTTTGAGACAGCCGAAAGAGGGAATGGCGTGCCGCTTCCCGAGACCGTCCCGGCGCTTGCCAAGAACACGTTCATCACCCATTGGTGTGACATAGAAAACCATCTGGCTGCATGCGGAGAGACACGGCTTTAGAAAGAGGGGGGAGGAGAAGTGCTTACGAGCAACCTGGAAGAGTGCGAAAGAGCTGTAGGTGTACGCTGAGAGGGAGATAAGAACACGCCGAAGAAGAACACATTTCTAGTACTTTGGCGTGCTGGGGAATATCATTAGTATGCTGTCAAACTGTGATTTTTCTTTTGTATTTTTCCACTCAAGTGTACAGGAAACATACTGTCTGCCTTAGTGGGAAGGAAAAAAACATTCTTTTCAATTTGTTCCTATTTAGATGTTCATATTAACTTACTACCCTGGAGCTAAAATTAATTTTTGGAAAAAAAAAGGACGTAATTGTTTAGATATTGGTGAGTGACCTCAACTGGTATGTCTGTCAGATCTGTGTCATGTGCGTTAGATTTTAAAGAGACAGCGCTGCTTTTAAAGTGAAGCCTGCTGCAGTCTGTCATTGATGTAAATCAAAGAACAAAATTTATAGTTTATGCGAAGAATTGATTTAAGTTCACTTAAAGGAGATGTTCACTTCCAGAACAACAATTTACAGATAATGTACTCACCCCCTTGTCATCCAAGATGTTCATGTCCTTCTTTCTTCAGTCGTAAAGAAATTATGGTTTTTGAGGAAAACATCTCAGCATTTTTCTCCATGTTGTGGACTTCAATGGTGGCCCAAGTTTGAACTTCCAAAATGCAGTTTAAATGCAGCTTCAAACCCAATGCTTCAAGTCCAAATGCGGTTGTAAACGATCCCAGCCAAGAAAGTAGTGTCTTATCTTGCGAAAGATCGGTTATTTTCATTTCACACTTTTTAATGTCAAACGCTCGTCTTGTCTTCCTCAGCCTGAACTCTGTTTTTTTTTCTGGTTCATGACAGTTAGGGTATGTTGGAAAACTCCCATCTCATGTTCTCCCTCAACTTGAAAATCATCCTATGTCGCTGTTTTCCTTTTTTTGTTAAGGCAGTTTAATCTTCTTTGCATGTTCACTTTGCAAAGACTGGGTCGGTACTTCTGCAGCGATGTAGGATGATTTTGAAATGATTTCTGAAGTGTAGGGAGAAACTCTACAAGACAGTGAAACCCTCACTGTCTTGAACCAGAATACACAGAGTTCAGGGAGAGAAAGACAAGCATTTGAGATTAAAAAGTATATAAATTGTATTATTTTTATGAAAATAACAGATCGTTTCGCTAGATAAGACCCTTCTTCCTTGGCTGGGATCAGTTAGAGCCCTTTGAAGCTGCATTTAAACTGCATTTTGGAAGTTCAAAATCGGGGCACCATAGCAGTTCATTATATGAAGAAAAATGCTGAAATGTTTTGCTCAAAAAACATAATTTCTTTATGACTGAAGAAAGAAGGACATGAACATCTTGGATGACAAGGGGGTGAGCATATTAGCTGTAAATTTTTGTTCTGGAAGTGGACTTCTCCTTTAACTTAAAAGTGGTATATTTTTCAAAGCCTATTAAATGTAAAAAATAATGGCTTTCAATTATACAGTACTGTTGAATGGCTACAATTAATGGCTAAAATTGAGGGAAATGCATTTGATATAGACATCAGTAGCAGTATTGGCTGGCCTTGATTAATAATAGGCTACTTAGTGAAAAGATGTCATTAAACACGCATTTAAAATATATCAACTTTATGTTGTTTCTACACTGATTTGGAGATTCAGTGTGAAATTCTCACAATAATATGCAATTAATCGTGATTACATAAAGGAGAATGTGTTAATAGTTTTTTTTTTTTTTTTAATTGATTGACACCTCTGTAGTCTGTACTGACTATGGATTGATAATGAGATTTATTTTATTCTATTTTATTAGTTAAAATAATTTTTTGGAAAAATCTAAAATAATATTTTAGATTTAATATTGTTTGCATGTTTAAATATGTATGTATTTATTTGTATTAATATACCCAATTCCTGGATTCCTGAATTTGTTTTATTAATTTAGATTCCTATTTTATTTATTCCTGTTTAAATTAGTAATTAGTAAGTAAATAAAAGTATGCACAGTATGTATGTATGTATGTAAGTCCGTTTCTACCACTGAATAAAAACAAAAAAAAAGGGTTACAGTTCTGACTTTCTCAGAATTGCGTGATACAAACTTGCAATTCTGACTTTTTTCTCAGAATTGTAAGATATAAACTTGCAGTTGTGAGTTATAAAGTTACAATTGTGAGACATAAACTCGCAATTGCAAGAAGTTGCGAGTTATAAAGTCAGATTTTTTTTTTGCCTCTCAAAATTGGACTTTATAACTCACAATTACGAGTTTAAATCTCGAAATTCTGATTTTATTTCTCAGAACTGCAAGACAAACTGAATTTATAATTCACAACTGTAAGTTTATATCACCCAATTCTGAGAAAAAAAAGTCAGATTTGTGAGCTTATATCTCACATTTCTGACTTTATAACTCACAATTCACAACTCACAAAAAAGTCAGAATTGGGAGATATTCAGTGGCTGAAACAGGCTTCCATATGTATGTATTTATTTACTGAATTCACACCACACATAATCAACTTTATATATTTTTTTTTGGTCATTTGTTTGTCCTAAATTCTGAAAGTTTGACTTAAATTTTGAAGCACGTTGCGGTTAATAATGAAGTTCTTGAGCAACTGGAAGAACATTTTGTCATTTATACCCTAGGTTATTGCAAGTATTGCAGGCCTTAAAGACAGCAGCATGAGAAAAGGAAATGATGTTAGCACTACCGTGTTACAGTGTTCACACCTCTAGATGTACTTGGCCCTTTAAAAAAGGACTTGTGTTCCCTGGCTGTTTTATGCTCAGTAATCATTGGGGCTGATGACTCTCCTGAGATGGCCGCTCATATGATTAACTGTCCCGCTTCACTTTAATGCCTGGGTGTATCGAAGGCATCCATTGGCTCGTTCAACATTAAACCCTCCAAATGTTAACAGCAGGAACAAGATGACTTATGAGGCCGTATTAGTTTATTTTCCATTGCTCAAGGTTAGTGCTTTGTAGACCCAGTCTTCCCAGAAAATGACTGCGTTGTAGTTGCGTAAAAATTGTCTACAATTTTGTACAATACAAACTAAGCATATCAACCAATATTAAACAACATCTCAGTGTGGAATTTCCTGCAGCATTTAGTTTGAATTAATAATGTCCTGCAGCTGTTTGAAATGAAAGGCTGAAGTGAGCGTGATGTGCTCTACACGGTGAACTGAATGGTGCTGGAGCTCGTGCAATGTGTTCTTATGCTGTCAGCTGCTTTAAATCACTTGCTGCAGTGGAAGAGCTCTCATTAAATCCACATAACAACACCTGGATGCTGCTCTACAGAGTTTTGGTTTGTTGTGTGCTTCGGAACAAGTTAGATTCATGTATGAGATCACGTTTTAGCACTCAGAGACTGCTCTTTCGGAACTTGAGAGAGCTCATTTAAGAATCAATTTAATCTTAAATGTTTCTCCCAAAATTCTTAGAAGACAAAAACAGATGCCAAAGGGGCATTTTATGGCATTGTGAAAAAGAAGTGTGCTTAATTATATTGAATGTGCTTGTAGTATACTGCAGATCTTTAAAGATCATATAAACTATATTTGCAGGTAATAAAATATATAATGAATAGAAAAGAAGTTAAGGTTTTTGGGGAAAACATTTCAGGATTTTTCTCCATATAGTGGACCTCAATGGTAAGTTGAAGGTCCAAATTGCTGTTTCAATGCAGATTCAAAGGGCTCTACATGATCCCGGCTGAGGAATAATCTAGTGAAACAACTGATAATTTGTCTTTAAAAAAAAAAAAAAAAAAAAAAAAAAAATATATATATATATATATATATATATATATATATATATATATATATATATATATATAATATAATAATAAAATTTAAAAAAAAGTTTGGGAACCCCTTTCAGAATCTGTGAAAATGTGAATAATTTTAACAAAATAAGAGAGATCATACAAAATGCATGTTATTTTTTGTTTAGTACTGTAGTACTAAATAAGATATTTTACATAAAATATGTTTAAATATAGTCCACAAGACAAAAAAATAGCTGAAATTAAAATAACCCCCTTCAAAAGTTTGGGAACCCTTGGTTCTTAAAACTGTGTGTGGTTACCTGGATGATCAATGACTGTTTTTGTTTGTTTGTTTGTTTGTTTGGTTTGTTTTGTGATGGTTGTTCATGAGTCCCTTGTTTGTTATAAACAGTTAAACTGAGCGCTGTTGTTCAGAAAAGTCCTCTAGTTTCCAGCATCTTTTGCATATTTGTTCAGTTTTCCAGCATCTTTTGCATATTTGAACCCTTTCCAGCAGTGGCTGTATGGTTTTGAAATCCATGTTTTTACACTGAGGACAATTGAGAGACTCAAACACGACTGTTAAAAAAGGTTCAAACATTCATTGATGCTCCAGAAAAAAAAATGTTGCATTAAGAGCCGGGGGGTGAAAACTTTTGAACAGGATGAAGATGCCCAATTTTTTCTTGTTTTGTTGAAATATCATTTTTTTTCCATTTAGTACTGCACTTCGGAAGCAACAGAAGATATTTGCATGTTTCCCAGAAGACAAATTAAATACAATTTACCTTTATCTTCAAATTCAAAAAGCTCTAAATTCATTGTGTTTTCTTCTGGAGCATCAGTGAATTTTTAAACCTTTTCTTAATAGTTGTGTCTCAATTGTGCACAGTGTGAAAAGATAGATCTCAAAATTATATAGTCACTGCTGGAAAACTGAAGAATCTGCAGGACCTGGATGATTTTTCTGAAGAACAGTGCTCAGTTTAACTGTTGGGGAGCAAAAAACTTAATCTCATTTTCTCCTCCAACTCTCCTCCAACTTTATATATAATATAATAATAATAACAATATATAATAATAATAATAATAATAATAATTATTATTATTATTATTATTATTATTTTTTAGAAAATGACTAGTTTCACTATATAAGAGCAATATTACTTATCTGGGATCATGTGAAGCTGCATTGAAACTGAAATTTGGACCTTCAGCCCATTGGGCACCATTGAAGTCCATATGTAGAAAAATCCTGAATTGTTTTCCTCAAAAACAATTAATGACTTAATTTCCTTTAGACTGAAGAAAGAAAGACATGCACATCTTGCATGGCATATGGGTTAGGAAAGTATCAGGAAATTTTAATTCTGGAGTGAACTAATCATTTAAATTTGCTAAAAAAATGAGCACATTTCCATGACTTAAGTGCATTCTTAAAAAGCGTACACTTTTAAATTGTTTGAATAAACTTTATAACTATTTTGATGTGGTGAGTAACATACTAAAGTACATGTAAGGTACATGATTTTAATTATAATAAGCATATTTTAAAGACAATACAAGTAATTATGATTGTTAATTAAGTGGGTTAAAAATCACACTTAATATATAAAACTAACTGTGCTTAATATAAAGTTCAAGTGTAATTTTTTTTTTTTTTCATGCATTTGTAAATGTGCAGTGAAATATATGAAAACATTCATTTCATTACATTACATTACATTTCTTTTTTTGCTAAGTATGCTAAAGTGCACTTCTTTTCAACAAGGGATAGTAAGAGTATAGAGCTATAAAATGAATGTGGATATTGGGCATTTTTAGTTAATAGTATAATGAAATGATTAGGGAAATGCCACAAATGCTTTTTAAAAATGAAACAATGAGCAAATCAAAATATTTGTTTGTTGTTTTTACAGGAACACTTCTGGTGGAGAACATGCAGATAAACGGGAGAGCGGAAGACCCTGACAGGACCATTTCTTTATCTCTACGGGACAACCGCGACTACTGGGTCATTCTGGACCCGGTCAAGCAACGCCTCTATCTCAACAGCACTGGACGAGTTCTTGACCGAGATGTAAATATCTGGCATTGTTATGCTATACAAGTCTGAAACAAACATCGAGTGGTGCAGAAACCACACTTCACCTTTAAAGGAATAGTTCATCCAAAAATGAACATTTGCTGAAAGAGGATGTAGATGAGTTTGTTTCTTCATCAAAACAGATTTGGAAAAATTGAGCATTACATCACTTGCTCACCAGTGGATCCTCTGCAGTGAATGGGTGCCGTCAGAATGAGAGTCCAAACATCTGAGAAAAACATCACAATAATCCATGAATAATCCACACCTCTCCAATCCATCAGTTATAAAGTCTTGTGAAGTAAAAAGCTGTGTGTTTGTAGGAAACAAATCCATCATAACATTTAAACTTTACATTTTAAAGTCCATATTTGGACTATATGAAGAGTTAAGATGCAAAAACAGCTAAAAGCCATCTCGGTCAAAAATGAGATAATGATACTGAGTGAATGCTCTTGACACATAGTATATGTCCATCAAATACTTTTTTTTCAAAATCGTTAATTTCCAGCCTCAGCCCAATCAGAAGTACCAGTACTTGCACAGAAACCTATACAAAGTAGCCAGAAAGAAATGCTAATTTTAAAGAAATACGTCAGATGGGTTTAGAAGCTTTTTGCATCTGAACTCTTCATAAAGTGATTCAGACAAGACAATCTTTTCACTAGAAAAATCAATGTCATGAATTGAGGACTAGGTATTTTAGGCAGAAGCAGTGCTTTGAAGTTAATAACGTCTTGATGGATTTGATTCTTAAAGGGGTCATCGGATGCCCATTTTCCACAAGTTTATATGTTTCTTTAGGGTCTTAATGAAAAGTCAATAACATGCTTTGATTAAAATTTCTCAATGGTAGTGTAAAAAAACAACCTTTATACCTTGTCAAAATCAGCTCTGCAAAAATCAACCAGTTCTGGTAGATGTTGCTTTAAATGTTAATGAGCTCTGCTCGCCCCACCCCTCTCTTCTCTCTGTGGAGTGATGAGCCTGTTTACTTTAGCCTGCTTACTTTATACTCACTTTTACTGTAAGTAAAGCTGGATCACGAATGATTCGCAAGAACATAGATGCATTTATGTAGATCGGGAGACGCATTCCCTTCACAAACAAAAGTCGTCCACTGCATCTTCAGTGGCTCAGATATCGGGAGTAAATGACGACTGCTTTGTTCATTATTACATCCAACAACAGAACACCTCAGTCGCTTAGGAGCCATTTTTGTCTACGTCCCTGTTCCGGTGATCGGACAGTTACTGCTCATCAGGGCGGGTCTAAGGTAAGACGGCCGCGTCAATTAGTCTATCGTGGGAGTGGCCTCTGTCGGTGTGTTGTCACACAGACAAGACGCTTAGAATGGCTTGATTTAAAAAAGGGGAAATTATTTTTACAGATTGGGTGGATTTTTATCATTATAGGGTGTTTGTGTACACACACTGTCAACACTCATTTGTTCACACAACATGTAAAAGTGAAATTTGCATCCGATGACCCCTTTTAAAAAAAAAGAGAGACACTAAGTTATGGACTGGAGTCGTATGTATTCCTTGTGGATTATTGTGATGTTTTTATCAGCTGTTTGGACTCTCCTTCTGACGGCACCCATTCACTGCAGAGAATCCATTGGTAAGCAAGTGATGTAATGCTGAATTTCTCTATATCTGCTTTTCATTCTTGGGTGAGCTATTCCATGGAAGTAAAACATGAACATGTTTAGGATTTTGACCTCCTAAAATTGTTATGCTGATAATATAACTTGTAATAAAAATAAATCCCCTGGTGGTCCAAGACTTTTGGACCCTCTCTATCTGTTCATGTCTTTTGGTTAAATCAGAAATGTGATAAAACAAAAAAGTTCCACTCTTTTGCTTGGAAATCTGTTGTTCACAGCATGCACTTTGTAATGGGCTTCATAATGGACTGCAAGCAAATGGTCATTTTTTCGGTCCGTCTGCTGAATGCACACCATGCAAATGAACTCGCTCGATCTGTCTTTTTTATTTTTGTCTTTCAGCCTCCCTCCTACATTCAGTCCATTGTGGTGCAGGTTCAGTGTACTAATGAGCTTGTTGGCACGGTGATCCTACACGAGGTGCGGATAGTCGTACGGGATCGAAACGACAACACCCCACGCTTTCAGCAGCCGCGCTACTATGTAGCGATTAATGAGGTGAGTTTCTATTTAGCTGGGCCTCTTTTGTTCCTCTTCTGTAGTTGTAATGACTTTTTCATGAGTTACTTTTCTACAGTTTCTGGAGAACATCGACTTCACTGGCATTCTGGAGCACAGGTTATTAGAAGTTTCCAGAAGTGAGTTGGTTTAGCTAAAACTGAACACTTGCCAGCTGTTACTGGAAATTCAATCAGTGGATTGTGCCATTGTGATGGTTTACCCACGACGGGGTTATTTTGCGGTAAATGAATTGCACTTGTGGGCTTCGGAGCGGAAGCATTTAGCTGTTAACGTTTCTCTGTCTTTGACTGCTGTGTAATTACCCCAGAAGTGCTGTAGCTCACTAAATAAATCTGCCAGTCACCTTTTGTGACTTATATAGCTTCTCTGTGTTTTTCCACCATAAGTTATGGCTGTATTGTGAATTCACATTGCATTGTTGCTCGACATGCGTGATTTTGGCTGGTACTTTTCATGGTATACTCTGGCCCTCTAATTTTTGCTTCCCAAATCACAACAGTAAAACCCTTTTTTTTGTCTGGTATACCCTACTGTTCAAAGTTTGGAAGAATTAAGATTTTTAGAATTTGTATTTATTTATTTAAATCTGTTATACTCACTATGGCTGGATTTATTGATCAAAAATATAGTAAAACATGTAATCATGAAAAGTTATTACAATTTTAAAGAATTGTTTTCTGTTTGAATTTGTTTTAAAATGTAATTAATTCCTGTGATTGCGAAGCTGAGTCTTCATTACTCTAGTCTTCAGTGTCACATGACCCTTCAGACATTAATTTGTCTGCTGCTCAAAAAACACTTTGTATTGTTGTTATTATTAACATTGGTGAAAACAGTTGTTCTGCTTAATATTTTTTTAAATAGTTTTAATTGTTTTCAGTGTTTTCAACATTGAAAATAAAATAAAATAAATAAAATAATTTGAGCAATAGCAACAAATCGCCATTTTAGAATGATTTTTGAGGGGTCATGTGACACTGAAGACTGGAGTAATGATGCTGACAATTATAGCTTTGCATCACAGGAATAAATTATATTTACAACAAATTAAACCAGAAAACCATTCTTTAAAATTAAAAATAAAAACACTTTTTTACGTTTATAATGTTACAAAATATTTCTATTTAAAATAAAAATGTTGTTCTTTTGAACTTTATATTAAAAATATTAAAAACATGATTTAAAAATATATGTTTTCCACATTATATTTTTTGTTTTCCACAAAAATACTAAACATGTTTTAATTGTCTTCAGTGTTTTCAACATTGATAATAATAAAAAATATAATAAAATAAAATAAAATTTGAGCACCAATGCAGCAAAACAGCATTTTAGAATGATTTTTGAGGGGTAATGTAACACTGAAGACTGGAGTAATGATGCTGAAAAGTATAGCTTTGCATCACAGGCATAAATGACATTTTAAAACAAATTAAAACAGAAAACCATTATTTAAAATGAAAAATAAAAACAAACATACAAACAAACAAACAAATAAATAAATAAATACATTTACTGTTTTTGATGTATTTTAGATCAAATAAATGTAGCCTTGGTGAGCATAAGAGACTTCTTTCAAATTTATTCCAAACTTTTGACCAGTAATATATAGTTCCACATTATTTCCTAAAAAAATATACCGAAATAGTAAGTTCTCTTAATGCAGTAATAGAGGCAAGGTTTCTGGCTGAGTTTGTATGAGCTGTCTAAAACATGTATATTAGGTATATATTAATTATGATGAACATGCTACAGCTATGAACATTTGCAGCCCTGAGAAACCGAATTTTCATTTTACATGTGTCTAAAGGACAAGATATAGACAGCGCTGGATGGAACATTTCAACCTAAGATTAGTGACTTCATTCAAATTCATTATTAATTAGTCCAAAATAAGATATACGCAAAGGGCAGGAGTTGCGTGAAACTTTGTGAATGACAGTAATGCCACTTCCGTGGTGCAGATTTTGTGTGAGCCTGCCATTACGGTCACGATACGCCGCATTCTATGACTCAATCTTTACCGTTAAGAACGGCGTCCGTTTCTGGAAATCCATTAGCCCTATTTTTATTTTTTCCATCACTTTGGATTAGCTTCCGAGAAGATTCAACACGTAGTGTCATGGTGGGTCTGTAGGAATGCTGCCTCGGTCTCCAGAGATCTTCTCACATTGGATTGACTGCATGGAGAGTGTGTGGCTTTTAGCTAATTGAGAGTTGTTCCCCGGAGAGCTGTCAGTAGAGATTTCCCTCATTAGGAGGCAGCTTCAGTGGCAGGCAGCCTCCTCTCGAGTGGCCTCAAAAAACGGCAGGCTGTATTGCCCACTATCGATTTCAACCGGAGTTTGAAACGTCTGACTGACGCACAGATAAGGGGGACTAACACAGCTCAGTCCATCAGTCAACAAGCACTGCAGAGTGCACTATATAAGTCCGCCGAGTGCTGAAGCAGCCTGCTGAGTTTAAGAGAGACGGTGAAGTAAATAATAATGTTGGGGAAAAAGCATTTGATGGACGTGTGGATTGAATTGCAAGCCGCTCTAAATGGCTAAAGGGTTGTGTGTGTTCATCGAGTGCCTGCAGATGCCGTGAAGTTATAGCGAGCAGAAGTTCAGATTAACTTTCCATTGATCAATGTCACTAACTTAATGTCCTTTTGCCCTACAGCTATTGAGATTGATCGGATGTCTTAAACAGTAGGCTACAAGAGGTTGTGCTATAGTGTGAATACTGTCAAGCTGAAGGCTGTTGTTTACCATTTTAGACGTGACTATATTTGCTTATAGCCGTTTATTTATGGCAGTGCCATGAACCATGATTTGCTACTAGCTAGTGAGAGCAGAAAGGACAATCTCATTCAAGAGATCGTTTGATCGGATGAGATGAGTTAGCAGTGTTTCAGTCCTATAAAGCCTAAAAATGGTGTTCTCAGGCCTCTAAATGACTGACATTATCAAAACTTTGCTGGAAAACCTCTTGTACACAGTCTACTACATACTTTCATCATTTGATTGGTAAATTATACTTTTTTTAGTCAAGCAAAAAGCCTTGTAGTATCATTGTAAAAATGTCTACTTGAAGGCTGTGGTCTTTTTGCAGTCTTTTATGAAACACAGCTGAAGTCAAAAGTTTACGTTCTGTACATCTTGCACAATCTGCAAAATGTTAATTATTTTACCAAAATAAGAGGGATCATACAAAATGCATGTTATTTTTATTTAGTACTGACCTGAATAAGATATTTCACATACAAGATGTTTACATATAGTCCACAAGAGAAAAAAATAGTTGAATTTATTAAAATGAGCCTGTTCAAAAGTTTACATACATTGTTTTGTTATCTAAATGATCCACAGCTGTGTTTTACTTTTTATTTTTATTTTTTATTTTTTAAAGTTGTTCATGAGTTGCTAGTTTGTCCTTAACAGTTAAACTGCCTACTGTTCTTCAGAAAATCCTCCAAGTCCCACAGATTCTTGGGTTTTTCAGCATTTTTGTGTATTTGAACCCTTTCCAACAATGACTGTATGGCTTTGAGATCCATCTTTTCACACTGAGGACAACTGAGGGACTCATATGCAACTATTACAGAAGGTTTAAACACTCACTGATGCTCCAGAAGGAAAAATGGTGCATTAAGAGCCAGTGGTGTGAACAGAATGAGGATGTGGACATTTATCTTAGTTTGCCTGAAATATATATATGCGTTTGAACCATCTGTAATAGTTGCATATGAGTCCCTCAGTTGTCCTCAGTGTGAAAAGATCTCAAAATCATATAGTTATTGTTGGAAAGGGTTCAAATACACAAAAATGCTGAATAATCTGTGGGGCCTGAAGGATTTTTCTGAAGAACAGCAGGCAGTTTAACTGTTCAGGCTATCACAAAACAACAACAACAACAACAACAACAAAACAAACAAAACAAACAAACAAACAAAAAAAACAGCTGTGTGTCATTCAGGTAACAACAGAGTATTAAGAATCAAGTGTAAACTTTTGAATGCATTTTGTATGATCCCTCTTATTTTGGTAAAACAATTAACATTTTGCAGATCCTGCAAGGTGTTTGTAAACTTTTGACTTCAACTATACGTTTTGCAATGTTCATAATATTTCAGCATTTACTGGACTGAAGCTTCCAATGTTCCATACCAATGGCAGATTTTCCAGTAAAGTTGTTGAAACTTTCCAGAAGCTTCTGAAAATTTGTAAAAGGTTCCGAACATTTCCAAGAAATCCTGGAAAGTTTCTGCCGACAATTTTCCACCCCTTTTACGTACTGTACCTTTAGGGTGTATGCACTCTTTATGGGGTAAATAAATAGCAAAGGTGTACCTTTCGAAAGACTACCACACCAGTGACTACTTTCATACCTTTTTTTCAAAGAGCACATTTAAGTGTATTGATGATAAAAAGATGATTTTTGAAGTAAAATAAACCACTTAATTAAATCTTTTAACTGTCACTCCCATTTTTGAACATAGACATAAAAATGCACTATCCAGACTTGAAAACATGTTGTAATATGATTTTGATGTACATTTTCTGTGGTCTGATTTTAAAATGCCTTTTAAAGGATAAATTTTGAGATTTTAAGTTTTGAACTGATATATCATTTCTTATGATTTCTAAAGTGTGATAGGGAAAAAGGCAATGAAGAAGGTCTTTTGTGACAAAGGTCAGAACTCATGTTATGATGTAGATTTTTTAAGTTGCACTCTTGACATATATTAATTACTTTTCCTACATAATTTGTAGCACAAAAATATGGTAAAATATCTATTTAGGAGTCTTAGACCCTTCCAACGATGTATAGTTTGTCATGATTAGATTAGGATTTATTTGTAATATGGTGAAGTAAACTTAGGCGTCCCACAGAGTGGATGGTGACATTTAAAGGGTTAAATCTTTTAATGACATTCTGTAAATTCAAGACTTGGATTAAACCGCTCAGTGCCTTTATGGCCTTTTTTTTGGACATTTTGGTTGACTGGAGTTTCAGTGGAGGCACAGAAACCTCTAGGCTTCATTATCTTTATCTATATAATTTGTGTTTCAAAGTTAAATGAAAGTCTTATGGGTTTGGTACCACATAAGTTGAGCAAATGCTGACAGAATTTTCATTTTTGAGTGAACTATCCCTTTAAGGTGTGCCTATAGCTCTGTTGTACACTATAAAGCTGCTTTAAGGCAAGCCTCCAAGGTTACCTAAAAAAAAAACAAAAACAACAAAAAAGCTAATGGTGCGTACCACAGGGAAGGAGGCCGGAGGTGTTTTTTTTTTAATAGATGTCAATGGAAGAAAGGCTTCACTACTCTGAATAAACGGCTTTTGTGGGAAAACGGCTAATCATTTTTATGAATCAACTGCTTATTGGTTAATCTTCAACAGTCTGCCTTAAAACATTACTTTTAGATTAACCTATTTTCAGAGTTTCCATTGAAAACAAAAAGCTGTTTTATAAGAGAAATAACAGACTCTCACACAACACTGACAGAATTTCAATGACGCTAAGGCTGTAATGTGATTGATTATCAAGACACACATGATCCAAGTCGACTGTTATGCTTTCTCCAATGATAATAAGACTAATAATAATAAAAAAAGTAATATAAGCCTATCTTTGACACTACCACAAGCTGCTAACAAAAAGTAACTAACTACACTGAAACTATTAAAGCTATTCTCACTCAAGCTGCTTGCATGAAAAAATAATGACAAAAAAGCAGCGATGTAGCACTAGCTCATTATTGTGAAAGCACCTGAGCTACTCTAACACTTATGAAAGAGTGTAGTTATGTTACTCTCCCACACTATATTGCACTTGTAGTGGAACATATGCTAATAGCGGTGCAATTGTGCTCTATTTGACACTGCCAAATCTGCTCAGGTTATTGTTTCTAGAGCTAATTTTGCATCACAGACTGTTTAATTAATCTTTGTACATAGCTCAGCGTGATAGACGCACATGACCTCTTTATGACAGCAGTTGGAGAGTTTTCTTCAGACCGTGATGGCGGGCGTTTTCATCTTAAAGGCACTCTGAAGCGTCTTAACTCTCTTTGCCAGTTTTGTTGTCAGGAATTTGTCTTTTTTTCCCTCTAATATGTCTTGTCAGAACGTCAGAGTAGCGGCGCAGGAACTAACATCTGAGTTCCCAGGTGCCTCTAGCTTCCGCAGCAGACTCGTACCTATTACTTCCTCTTTTTCCTCGCACTTCTGAGAGCCGCACCACAGCAGGACCTCGTTATGACAGCCAGAATGAGAGCGATGAAGAGAGCGAGTGCTGTCTACTTTACAAGAGCACGTCCATCAAACTTCTCAGAGGAGTGCTGTTTAACACAACGGTCAAGACGCTTGAGGCGTAAACTAGTCCACCAACTTACCGGCTCCAGGAATCAAGCACAGGATGATGAAATCGCTCAGACTGAAAACGCACTCACGCTGATGGGCGGCCGACTGAGGCAGTTTTAAAGATCTTAAATGTTTTCACTCCTTAATGTTTGTTTTTATCTCTTTCAGCTTACGCCTGTCGGAACCACCATCTTCTCAGGTTTTACAGGGAACAATGGGGCTGTTGACATTGACGATGGTCCTAATGGACAAATTGAATACACCATTCAGTACAACCCTAAAGATCCGGTAGGTTTTTTTTTTCTCTTTTCTTTTTTGTTTTTTGTTTTTTTGTTGCTCAGAATGTCCTTAGAAAAAAAAAAAAAATAAATTAAATAAATAAATAAATAAATATATATATATATATATATATATAACATACAGAATATATATATATATATATATATATATATATACATACAGAATATGCATAATTAAAATAATTATTAAATACATTAAATTATTAAATTATTAAATAAATTGCTGTTATTATTATTATTAAGTCATTTTTTAATACAATTATTAAGTCATGGTTAATACAATTTAATACACCATTCAGTACAACCCTAAAGATCCAGTATATGTTTTTCCCCCGCCTTTCTGTATTCTTTCTTTCTTTCTTTCTTTCTTTCTTTCTTTAGGGTTAGCCCTAACCCTGTGCTAAGAATGTTTTAGAATGAACAACAACAACAAAAACAACAATAAAATAAAATGAAATATTTGAGTTGAAATATGTAATTTATGGAATATGCATAATCACTGATATGAAAATACAACAATTAATAAAATATAATAATAATAATACATTAATTATATAATAATTAAATAATATTAAACAACACCAACAACAATAATAATAAAAGATAATAATCATATTTTAACAATAATTTATTATTATTATTATTAGTATTATTATTATTAAAGTTATTTTTAATACAATTTTGGTAACATTATATTTTACATTGTCTGTTATACGTTACATATACTTAATATACCAAAGTATTAACAGTAAATTATGCATAATTACAAGCAACTAAAACAATTCCTTAGCATATATTAAGTACATGTTATTTAATATTATTACATTTGAATTAATATATTATGGTAATATTAATAGCACTTATTTGTGTAATTACATTGTAACAAAGACACATATAGTTTAACCCAGTTTTCATTATTACGTGTAATTATTCTGCTTTTTATTTTATTTTATTTTATTTTATTGCCATTCATTTCATGTTTCTCTTCAGGTTCATGCATCTAACAGTACTACAATGGTGGGTCACAGTGTCAGTTTATAGAAGCGTACATATTTTCCAAATAATATATCACACATATTTATAATATTTTGTTTTTCTTTATACATTTTTAATTTGGTCTAGTTTTGAGAACAGAGAGTTTCTGACGGCTGTTCTTCAGTTAATTTACCTCACAACCGTACAAAACCTAAAACTTGGTGAATACATTGTTGTGCATGATTGATTACAGCATGTTCAGCAACGTATTCAGGCAAAATAGCAGTAAATGCACCAATTAAAATATAGCAGAGAATATGCATGTCATGAAATGCAAATAAAATTACTTCAGCAAATCATTGAAATGAATTTGGTGGTATTACACATGCAAATTGGTGACATTCTCTTACTGCTTCTTAATGAGCGCAGTATTATTACCATAAGTGGTATGAGAGGAGCTAAACACTTCAAACTACGTTTCAGTAACATTATACAACAAATATGAATTTAACTTTACTGAATAAAAGTCAGACACTTAGGTTCGCTTAGTCTTGAGTCTAAGTGAGCCATTCTTGGCCATAATAATCTGCAGTGTGTACCAGACTTTATGCTGATATTCAAACGTCTGGCTATACAAGACTACTGCTGTAATCCTAATTAAGATTTTACGCCATTTACACATCAAACGTTTTTGATTTCAAAAGCACAAGAAGCATCCTGTCTCCATGTCTCTTTTAAAATGTTAAGTCTTCACCTGTACTGCTAAAAAGGGTGAGGAGGTTTTGAAAGTCAAGCTGTTTTGTCCCATCAGCATTCTCTTCTTACTGAAGCAGATAGATGATGAATATCTCATGAGGCTGGGAGTGCATGAGCCTGTGTGTGTATGTGTGTGTGTTTTAAGAGGGAAACCCTTTTGACCTGCCCTTTTCTTCTCCGCAGACCACAAACAGAACATTCGACATCCCTCTCACCCTGTCTGGATCAGTGGTTCTGAGAGAGAGGCTGAATTATGAAGAGATCACACGCTACCTGGTCATCATTCAGGCCAATGTAAGTCTGTGTGGGAGGAGGAGAAACAGTAGGAGAGATACAGTAGATAAAAGAATGGAAGATTTACTCAACCACATGTCGTTCCAACCCTGTATATCTTGTTCTTTCTTCTGTGAAACACAAACTGTGATGTTAGACAGAGTGTCCAGGCTTCTTTGTCCAAAAACAAAAGTGGATTGTGATTTACTGTGTCCACAAAAGCACCAAAAAGTACTTTATACAACTTTTATGAGAAGCTTGTGAGGAACAGACTGAAATTTAAGCTGTTATTCAGTGAAAATCTCCTCCAAATCCCTCAAGTTTCATTTAGTCTTTATTATGCCTTTTGAAATATCATGGCATGTGTTTTTCATTATTTGAGACTAAATGTTATTGGTAGGACTTAAAGGGATAGTTCATCTGCCCAAAAAATCTTTCAAAAGAGCTTTCTGACCCTGTATAGACAGTAACGCAACTACCACGTTCAAGGCCCAGAAAGGTAGTAAGGACATTGTTAAAATAGTCCATGTGACATAAGTGGTTCAACCGTAATTTTATGAAGCTACAAAGAAAACAAAAATAATGACTTTATTCAACAATTTCTTTTCTTCTGGGTCAGTCTTCAGTGCACGTTTAAAAGAGTATCATGACGCATGCATGTGGTGCTGCTGACGCAGGAGCTGGCATTCTGATAAGTGTTCATAAAATAACGGTTGAACCAACCACTGATGTCACACAGACTATTTTATTGATGTCCTTACTACCTTTTTAGGCCTTGAACATGTCAGTTGCGTAGCTGTCTATGCAGGGTCAGAAAGCTCTTGGATTCTATCAAAAATATCTTAATTTGTGTTCCAAAAATGAACGAAGGTCTTACGAGTTTGGAACGACATAAGAGTGAGTAATTCATGACAGAAGTTTCATTTTTGGGTGAACTATCCCTTTAAATTTCAGTCTGTTCCTCAGGTAAAGACTTCAGAAACAAACTATTTTTATGATACTTTAAAGTATAACGGCAGTCTTGAGGTGCGGCCACATTTACTGTTTTTCGGCTAATTTTCATGGGTGAAATCCAGTTATTTTAATAGGAATCCACACATTTGGGAATTTTGTGTGAGGGCAAAAGATTTCCTGTACATATTTTGCAGTGGATACAAGTTGGTCACCGCTTGACCAAAAAAAAAAAAAAAAAACAAGCTGCTTGGTTTGAAAGTGACTTAAGTGTGAGCTGTTGTTTATACATCTCTATACTTTTGACAGTAGGTAATGGACCTTATTTGCTCGGAAATTTCAAACTTCAGCTAATGTGACCATACCTTTAATCAGTATCTTAGTCTTGTTTGTGTGTAGAATTTGTTAGACCTACAGTAGACAGCCTTTTGCAACTAATTTCACTCCAAGTTAAACAGCCCCTATTATGGATTATGAAAGGTACATATTTTGGTTTTGGGAGTCCCCAACAACAGGTTGACATGCATACAAGATTAAAAAAAACAATTTCATTGTTTTCATTTCTTTCTTTTTCACAGTATGCATTTCTTTTTGCCTTATTTGCTCAACGACTCCCAAACGGTTCGCTCAGCGATTCATTCTAATCTGTAGTGATTGGTCCAGTGACCCAGTCTGTTGTGATTGGTCTACTGTGTGCAGCACATTTCGGAAGCAGAACGCCCATCACCATTACTTAACCCACAGCTAAACACCCAAACAGCCATGATATATGCGTTAGCCCAATGCAGAAATGTATTGATAAAACACTGCAGTTTGTACACCAATGTATTGCTCTATTCTTTATCAGAACTTTATCAAGTAATAACAACGACAAACATCCACTATTCATCAACACATTTCTAGACAATTACAGATATTGCTGTTAGCTGGTAGGCAGAGACCTACAAGCTGCGCAGAGCGAACACAACACACACACATCTAAATATGTATTTTGCATGCTACAGAGTACATGAAAGCAACAGTTTTTAAATAAATATTTAATAAAAATGTCCTGATAACTTACTCACCCCATGTCATCCAAGATATTCATGTCTTACTTTCTTCAGTCACAAAGAAATTAGGTTTTTGAGGTAAACATTCCAGGACTTTTCTTCATATAATGGCTCAATGGATTGAAGGTTAAAAATGCAGTTTCAGTGCAGCTTCAAAGGGCTGTAAATGATCCCAGCCGAGGATAAAGGGTCTTATCTAGCGAAACAATCAGTCATTTTCTTCAAAAAATAATATTTATACACTTTTTAACCACAAATGCTCTTCTTGTCTAGCTTCGCACTCTGGTCCAGGACAGTTAGGGTATGTCAAAAAACTCCCATCTCATTTTCTCCTCCAACTTCAAAATCGTTCTACATCGCTGTTTTACCTTGTGTTTGTTCCTCCTTGCACATTCACCTTGTAAACACTGGGTCGGTACTTCTGCAGCGATGCAGGACGATTTTGAAGTTGGAGGAGAAAATGAGATGGGGGTTTTCCGACATACCCTACCTGTACCCTAACAGATTAAACCTCACAGTGCAGAGCACAGCGTCTTCTTGACATGATGCTATAAAGGAATCCACTTTGTTTGAGGGAGGAAGGGGGAGTTTCAGGTTTCCAGACTCTGCGCGTCTAACAAGTGGGCAGGGAATATGCTAATGTTTCAGGTTGACGTCACTTTAAACAAGATATTTAACCACAGAAATGTAGGACTTGAAGTGAGAGGGGCTGAAAAAGTAGGTGAGATGCCTAATGTCAGTAAAATGTCTTATTCTGACTTTGACTGTAGAGTCTTTTTGGCCGGCGAGTAAGTTTGGAATCTTGGATTCAAACTTCAACCCTAAGTCCAAAGTTTGTGTTTCCCTTCAGGACCGAGCTCCAAACCCAAAGGATCGGCTCACCGCCACCACCACACTCACAGTGGATGTGTTGGATGGAGATGACCTGGGCCCGATGTTTCTGCCTTGCAGCCTGGTAGACAACACCCGTGACTGCAAACCTCTTACGTACCGCGCCAGCATCCTGGAGCTCACAGATCCAGTGAGTGGTTTCTTTCCTGTGTCTTATGTTGAGTAGCTACGTTAAGGCTTCTCATTGAATTTCCAGCCTGAGAATTTAACTAGGACTGGTTTGTAGTTTCACTGACATGTATTTTGCATTTCTGGTTTTGAAGAACATCTCAATTACTTGACAGACCAAATGGCTTTGCATTGCACACGCTTCTAGCAATAGGGATCATTTTCTATCTGGTTTCTTTTGCAAATCCACTTGACAATTCAAAAAATCTTTTAGTGTTTTCTATCACTTATTTAGTCACATGAGACAGTTGATACGTTTTGATTCATGTTGAGATGGACATAATAGAAAATATGACTTGTGGTTCAATAAGTCAAGAACTATTTGTTGAAGGAGTGATTCCTTAAACTAATTCATTGATCAGTTTGAGATTCTTTTCAGTCATTTGTTGCAGTTTAGTCAATAAACCAAGAACTGCTCTACTGAGTGTGAGTCATTAAACTTATTCAGACAGGTTCTTTTTGGTGAATTGGATAATTTGGGTTTAATATTGGCATTAATATTAGTAATTAAGTGTCATTAAAACCATTCCAGTTCCAATAGTTTTTTTTTTTTTTAAAATGGACACAGTTCTGAATATGAACCATTTTTTGGCTTACAGCCATACAAACAAGTTGCTGTTATGTTGGCATCACTTTTTAATTACCACTATAAATGAGTTTGTGAAGTGAAACTTAATATAGATAAATGAGATGATTAAGGGATAATTTGTGAACGTGTAGGCAACAAAATGCAAGTGTAAAGTGTAAATAATACAAAAGTCTTATTTTTGTGCTAAACTTTGTCCGGCTCAAGGGCAAAGTGGTGATGGGGTTCTTAGTAACTCAGTTCACGGGTCACCCCTATCTGCGATTGCACCTGCAATATTTGCAGCACCAGCGCAGAGCCTTGAGCACTAGGATATCGCCACCCGGCTTATGTGATAAATGCTTTTTTAAAAACATGAAATTATGGCCATAGGGCATACAACCTTAAATCAGCATTTCTATTAGCTTCAGATTTGGTTGATGTATTGAAAGCTTGATTTATTTTCAGCCAACTCTCAACTCTCAACAAAGTCAAATGATGTTTGACTTGAAAATTGCACATTGTAGGTTTTTTTTTTTTTTTTTTTTTTTTTGCATGAAGCTACATTTGTAAACCTATTTTACTCTGGTAATGTGATGTGTTTACGAGTGAAACAGGTTAATCATTAATAAAAATGGGTAGGACAGAACTTAATTTTATTTATTGAGAGTTAATAAACAGTGTAAGTTTGCTAAAACAATGTTAGTTGACATTAAATAAAAGCCCAAAAGGACATTTTTGAACCTCAGTTTTTGCTACATTTTGCTCGTCTGGTCTCTTGGTACTGCAACAGCGCTTGGCAGGATTGATGTCGGGAAATTTCCTCTGTTTGAGTCACTCGGTTGGCGGTGTATTTCTTTATATTGAGTTATTGCCATGTTGCTTGGCTCAGCTTTGAAGTTTTACATCACAGACAGTTGCTTTAATATTCTGCTGTACACTTTTCTGATACACTTTGGAATTCATTTGTTCCTTGATGATAGAAAGCTTCTACCAGAAAAAAAAAAAGCTTTCCTATACCAATATACTCATTCTACCTTGCTTCACAGTTGAGATGATGAGTGGAGCAGAAATTTGTTGCAAGTAGAGCAAGAGCAAGTAACCAATGTTCTCAGTTTCCTATGATTCAGATGGCTGTAGTCGGCAGTATGGTTTACATTGATGTTGCTTTATGGTTTTATGAAATTGAAAGATGTACACTCTCTTTGGAAGATATTTTAACGGATAAAGCCACAATCACAATCTATAGCCGCCTTCTTGGCATAGCCATTCTTCTGGAACATCTTCTTCTACACAAGTATTTCCTTGATAGATACATACATTCTTAAACATAACTGTTTCAAAAAGGGGTTTAGAAGAACTATTGTAGGTTCTCTAAAGAACCTTTCAGTGAACAGTTCTTAAAGAAAACATTTTTATAATTGGTTTTTATAAACAAGCTTTTCCACTATAAATAATCATTTTGTGGAATGAGAAGTTTCCATTGATGTTAAAACCATCATGAAACCATAGATGGTAATAAAGAAACTTTATTTTAATAGTGTATTTGTGTAGCAAACAACAACAGCATATGTTGAACTTTAACTCACTTTTAAATTACATTTCAAACAATTAAGCTGATATTGTTTTTTATAGCTTTTATATGGTTATAGCTTTTATATGCCTTTAAATGTAAAAGGTAGACAAACTAAATTACAAAGTCATCATGGCAGTGCCAATTGGTTGTTCAAGAAATATGACTTTGCTGGGTCATAAGCCTTATGTAATATAAAGAAATGTGTTTTGCATGTTGTTAGTTGCATAAGACTTTGATCAGATACATTAAAGAAGCTGCGTTAAAGAGATTCAGATTTATTTATTTCTTTTTTCTTTCAAAGATATAAATCTAGCAAATCTCTCTATGGATAATAACTTTTTTCTTTGTTATAAACCCCAGTATGTTTATACAGTCAAGCTGTCAGTCTGAAAAGTATGTTAATAGTGCTAAAAGCACGGAAGGCTAAAAGCATTACGAGGCAGATAATTCGCAGGTAATTAGTTTAACACTTCAAACATGAGAGGTGACGGTGATCCATTGATTAAATGTTCCTAATTTAAATGTAAAACAGATAGCTTGTTAACAGCGTACTCAAGAAAACTTTTTAAATGGGGGAAAAAAATCTTAGCTGTACTACTTCTCACTGCCGGAGCATTCAGTTTTATGACAATAGCATGAGTCCTTATCATTCACACTTTTTCATTTGTTAATTAGACTTGTAAAGTCCCAGAACCTTCTATCTAAAAAAGAAAAATGCATAAAACATAAAACTTTTGTATCACATTTTCTTTTCCCCAACCGTGGTAAAAGCAAGCTAAAAGCTTTTTGTTCATTGTGGTAGTGTTAGTACATTAGCGCTTTAGCTCTTTCAGCCCATTTGCCCTATCCATGCTTGTCTGACAGCCAGAGTGAGCAAAGAGGTGCTCTAAATCATGTTTACTTTAACATTTGGAGCCGTTTGACTTGGGGCCAGCAGATGCATCCAAGGACACATTTTAGAGGAGCTGTGTTGTGCGTGACCAATGATTAGGTATTCTAAAGCTCAGCCGCCTTTATCAGCTGTCAGAGGAGCTGCACTCTGCTCTCTGTGCCATTACTCAGGTGGTCAGTTCACTCCACAGCTCGCCTCTTTTTCACTTCCATGTGTCTGTACCCTCTTGGTTTTAACACGTCTTGCACTCCTCTGTGTCTCTCTCTCTTTTTCTTGCTGCGCTATCTCATGATGTGCTTCCTGGAGTATATCGGCCCCACTGCTACAGATCAATTGAAGTACTTCATGTACTTAATTATTTTACCCATGTTCTTGCTAGATTAAAAATATGGCACCTTCGGAGTATAAATTTAGCCGAGAAGTGAAAGAAATCTTTACGTACAACTGAGTGATATGACATGATATATAAAACATATATCATGCTGTGAATAATTTTAGCAAGGCAAATGAGGAATATGTAATATAAATAGTTGGATATATATTGTAAATATATGTTGAAAGTGAGCAAATGAATAAATAATATCTTATGCATATTTACCTGTATCTTTACAGATATTTATTAATTTAATTTAAGAATTGAATAGTTTATTTATAATGATAATAGTGATAATAAATGAAAGTAGTAGATTTAAAATGCATTTATTTTATACTAAGTATAGTTCAAGTCTGTTAACATAATAACTAACATATCACTCGAGACTTACCGATATAAAAATTGTAATATCACTTCATTTGGAGTACTACTTGTGCTCAATGCACATTTCTTTATATTAAGCCTAAGGTATGTTTTAATGTCACTATTAATGAGGATTGTATGATCTTTAAATATTATCTGTGTTTAAATGCAAAATATTTAAAGTGTACCTGAAGTATATTTGCAAGTAAATCATTAGTTGGACATCAGCACTATTAAAGTGCATTAGGTGCAAAATTAGTTGTTCCAATTTAACAGACTTTAAATACACTAGTTTATGCAAAAAGTACAATTGCAGGGTATTTTTATTGAGTACATAATATGTAAATGTATTTGTAGTGTACTTATCATGAAACAAATGTATTTTAAATATATTTTAGTATATTTATTTTTCACTAGGGTATATAAGCAAGATTATAATTTTGTATATCTATACAAAATATATGTTTCTGTTTATGTATATCTTAAATTTATAAAATAATTATATTTTTGTATTTCATTAAAAAAAGCAAATGTGTAGACTATTAATTTGTTAATTTATATGACTTTAAATTCATTAATAAATTCATTAATTAATTTGTGTATGTACACACACACACACTTTTATGAAAACAATACTTAAACAATTTGTTTTCAGTTATACACATATGCGTATGTTCATGTATATATTACAAATATATTTATAAATTATGCTCATTAATTAAAATGTTTTGTATTTAATTTTATATGCAATGTATGTGTATTTTTTATTGATGTTATATTTCTAAATTAATTATATTCTTGTGTTTCATAAATAAAGCAAACTATGCATTATGAATTAATTTGTTAATATATTATATATTTATTTCTATTTAAATGATAAAATATGTTTCATTTCAGATAAAGCTAAAGCAAAATATGATTTTAATAAGATATTCTATAGATAGATAGATAGATTGATAGATAAAAATAAATATATGTATAAATAATATTATTTAATTAGCACTTTTTGAATGCTTTTGAATGTGGTAGGTATTTTTACTGAAAACAAGACAAGTACTGATTTGAATACTGATTTAAAAAATAATCATTGTGAATTATGAAGCCATACAGCTCTCCTACAATGTATGTACATGCATGCAAACACTAACCTCAAATGTACAGCATCCTTGCAATACTCTCTCTCTTTTTTTCTCCTTTGCAAAAGCTTTTTCCTTTAAGAGACAACATCTCTCTCAGCAAATCAGCAGAAGTGAGACACATCTGTTGCTCTCTTGCACGGTAGAATCGCGTGTGGAAAGTGCGAGAAGCGTAGATGCTCTCACCTAGACAAACTGATCATGTCTGACAGGTGTTTTATTCGGTCTCTGAGAGCCTCTCCACTCCTAACACAACATGAAAGGTCAAGCAAAGCCAGCCTCGAGTGGCGACCGCCTCACTTTTGCCATCTTTTTCCCACGTAGGCCATCTGAAATGGATACTGCAGCTACCAAGTACCAAATACCTTTGGGGAAACCAATGAGTGTAAATGCCATATAGGGGGATCCAGGACTGAAGAAATTAATAGCTTTTTCTCAGAGTCTACCGGCCATTTTGCCTGAGCTACGGCTGCTATTTGGAGTCCTCTCCTGTTCCCACATATGGATGATTATTGAGCATACACACGCAAGGTTTGCTGTAATGGCTTTTCCCCATTTTACCACACAGCTGAAGGGATGTGAGAAAGCAGCGGCCGTTGTGATCTAGGTGCTGTTTCATAAATCCTGTAATGGCGATGATTAGGCAATCTTCTGCTTTTGCCATGTGCGTTTCCATCCATTACTCTATCACTATCACAGAGGGATCTGCGGTTTTAAATGCTAAAAACATAATTTTCTTAATCTGAATTTATGTTCTAAAATTATTTATTTTCATATAATATTTATATATTAATATAATATTAATATTTATATTTCATTTATATATATATATATATATATATATTTTTTTTTTTTTTTCTATATTTTCTATGTATATTTTATGTTTATAAATTATATGAATTAATTATATATTTAAATATACAATTATATATGCTTAAAAAGTTTATATTGAGAAATTATCATGAATTTTATATATGTAAATATTAAAGGAGACTTATTATGTTCCTTTTTACAATATGCAGTATAAGTCCCCAGAATGTGTGTGTGACGGTTCAGCTCAAAATATCCCACAGATCATTTATTACATCACTTTGGAAATGCTTATTTTGAGTGAAAGCAGAAACACGCTGTTTGTGTGCATGTCCCTTTAAATGCAAATGAGCTGCTGCTCCCCGCCCCCCTTTCCAGAATAGAGTTATGCCTTTACAGCGCCTACCTCAGGTATTCTGCCAGAAAACATCTGTTTGGTTTTGATTATCATCTCTATCGTACTGAAATCATGTGTTTTAAACCATATTGGTTTAAACTTCTGATGTAGGGTTTTCTGAGCGCACAGAAAGTGGCTGTCACACGACATGCGAGTATTAAACCAAGTTCTCTTTCATGTCTTATTCCGCTTAAAGTGTCAAATACACACAAGTTTATGTTAAAAACACACAACAGTTGGTTATGTCTGTGAAGGTGAACAGCTGGAAAAGAAACGACATGTTTATATTAGATCTGTGTGGTAGCAGCACAATATACAGTAAATAAATCAATAAATCCACTGTTCTTTTATCTCCTCTGAGGCTGGGACTCTAAATAGTGTTCTGTGCTCATCTGTGCAGCCAAAGACAGAACAATTAGCATGCTTTGCTGAAAACATTTGTCATGGTGTTAGAATGGGTACGCCACTGCTGCTTGCGAAAACAGAATGGCGGTGCAGGGGGTGAAAACGTGGTTGGTAGATGCATGGGGACCCAATTATAGCACTTAAACAAAGAAAAAGTCTGATTTTCATGATATGTCCTTTAAATTTGTTATAAAGTCTTGCATTTCAGATAAAGATAAAGCAAAGTATAAATTACCTAATTATTAGTAATTAAAAACTCTATTTTAAAAATGTATAGTTATATGCAGTTTAGCTCTTCTATGTTGTTTAAGGTAGTGTTAGACATAATATCTAATGTTTTAATCTTTTAATCTAATGTCTAAACTGAATTTTCATGAATTTAAAATGAAGCATTATTTACTGGAACACAATAAAACAAATAAAATAACTTATTAATAATTTTAAGTAATAATAATACAAAGTTTTACTGTGTTCAATTTTATTTTGCAGTCAACAGACATATTATTAAATGTGTCTTCAACCAGATTTAATAAGTTCTTTTTATCCCAGCAGGGGTCTGAATGTGTTATTTTGGAGTAGATGGTGCATGAAGAAAACTGTCCTGGATTCAGGCCAGTCTTATCTAAAGGGCAGCAAACAGGGGTGACAACAGTTTTTGATACACTAATTTGGTTATTTGGCCAGTTTATTGCTTTAGCGGCCTACTGTTGGGAGCTCGTGGTGGGAGGTTAATAAAACGCCTGTAATGAGTCACGTTCCTCATTAATTACTGTAATAAAAGACCGAGTTCAAAGATCCCATATGGACCGAGCTCATCTCACCCCCCCTGGATGCTTAGGCCAGAAACATAGTCGACACAGGGTCATAAATAAGCAATACAACATTGGTAATAAAAGTAAATATTCTTGAGCATCAAATCAGCATCTTAGAATTATTTCTAGCACACTGAGGACTGGAGTAATGATGCTGAAAATTCAGGTATGCCATAACAGGAATAAATCACATTTTAAGACTAATAAAAACAGAAAACAGCTTCTTTGAATTGTAATAATTTTATTTATTTATTTATTTTTTGTGTTACTTTTTGTCAAACGGGCTGAGCTTGCTTATTTATTTATTTTATTTTTTTTTTTAATAAGAAAAAATCCCAAAGTTATATTTTTGGCAACTTTCACATCAAAAGTGAAATTAATAAGCCTGAAAGAAGTGTCTCTGCCTCTGCACCTCACTCCCAGTTTCTCTCAACATGGGGACAGGAGAGGTGTGAGTGAATGATTGGGAAAACAAAGTGTTACTTGTGTTACTTATTTGAAAAAGTAGCTCTAAAATTAAAAGTAATGCATTACTTTGCTAGTTACTTGAAAAAAAGTAATCTGATTACAAAACTTCTCCACCAAGACAGCAGTTAATGTGACAACAAACATTTAATCAAAACCCACTATAGCACCACTTGTGGTAACGCTGAGAATTGGGCTACAATCTGAATGACATTGTGACACATTTCAGTAAGCAGTTGCACAAGCTTCCATAGGGAGAAGTGTTAGCATTTATATATAAGGCGCCTTTGGCTACATTAAGACAACTGCACGATAGACTTGTCAGTGCTGTTTAAAGAGCTAAATATGGTTCTGCTCATATAAGGTTCAGTTATGAAAGCAAGTGACAACCGCATTCTATAACCAAAGTGACTACCTGCAATTTTAATGGCCATGACTGAATGTTTATAGAGTGTGTTTGGTTGGTAAGTGCTGTATTAACAGAGCAACAGTGTACAATTAGCTGCCTGTCATGTCACTGACATACATGTGACATAAGTGCTCACATCGTGGGTTATTGTTTTGCTGTCAATCAGTAATATTACTGGCTGTCAACCTCTGTCAGGTTAGGAAAAATGGCTGAAAATACAGCTATTGTGTAGTTGTTGAGCGAGACCAAACTCCCATTCTGTTTGGGTGTAGAAGGGAAAAAAAAAAAAAACTTTTTGAACATATAAATGATAGAATGAAAGTTGAAAAGTTGAAAAATTGCAGCAAAAGTACTTAAATAATTATTTAGTAATTGCTTAATTCTTAAAAGTGAAATAAATAAATAAATAAATAAATAAATAAAATGCTAAACCTTAAACTAAAATTAAATTGTAAAAATGTCAAAATATTCACAAATGTGACCCTGGACCACAAAACCACTCTTAATTAAAATTATCGATCAAAATGATATTTTTTTTTTATGGCAAAAATCATTAGGATATTAAGATCATGTTCCATGATGATATTTTGCAAATGTCCTACTGTGAATATACGGTAGATATATAAATCTAGATTAGTAATATGCATTATAGATTAGAATATATATATATATATATATAAAACCAAAGATAGATTAGGATTTACGAATCAATTTACGATCTGTTCATCTGTTTTTTTTGTTCCAAAATAAATGCGTAAGCCTATATCGTCCTATAGGTTCATAATTAAAAATGAAAACGTGAACAAAAATAAAAGAAATTAAATATATTATAATTAAAATATGAAAATTAAAATGACAGATAATAGATTATGACAGATTTTTTTACAACCCTGACGGACAATGTTAAAGTCTACTGCAACCTCTGAGATATATATGTATATATATATATATATATATATGTGTGTGTGTGTGTGTACTTGTTTTTGCTACATTAGTAAAACCTAGGATAATAAAACCTGAAATTTTTCAGGTCTCCACAATGTTAAAAAATAATTAAAAATAGTAAATGATGTTTATCTGAAAGTGTAACGATGTAAACATGTTTTCTGTAAGGGGTAGGTTTAGGGTTGGGTGAGGGGATAGACAATATCGTTTGGTCAGTATAAAAACTATAGAAGTCTATGGAAAGTCCCCACAATTCACAAAAAACAAACGTGTGTGTGTGTGTCCCAAATGCTACAGTATACAATTTTGCCTATTTTATGTTTTAGATGTAATAATTTCATCAGCCTAGTTTCTTTTTTTCAAGGACAAATTCAAATGAATTGTGAGCTACTTTGGTTTACGGTGACTTGTGTAAGTAATATCAAATATATTACTGTAAATAAGTCATTTTCCCTTGAGTATTTTCTCCCAGGACTGTACACATGCCGCATTTGTGTGCATAATGGATGACTGAGGGAGTATTATGGGTAATCACACCCAGCGAAGACCCCACAAGCTTGTGATTTACTGCTGTCAGAGGCATTATAATTGCAGGGGCTGGGAATTACAGGGCAACCATGAGAAATAAATCTTAAGCATGCTGATTTTCTGCTGCTGCTTATTAAGTCTAGGAGGAATACATGTGTTTGTTTGTCCAGCTATTGTTTTTATGCAGCATAGCTGAGACTGGGCAGCGTGTTCTGTTCTGTTGAAATGAGAAATGAACTTTGAGATCTTATCTTTATCCTTGAATTCGGTGTTTGTGATTTACAGTGTATTTGGAGTTTGTTTATGGTATTTCACGCTTATATAGTCAATGTTCTTTTCAGTTTTAAATCAGTAGTGTTGTTTTTTAAGACTATGCCTTGTACTTTGGTGCATAACTTGTCCCTTAACAGTTGTACAGTATTTGTGGCTTGTTGAGAATATACTACACTTTTTCTAAGCAATGCCACATTTAGATTTTTACCTGTACTCTTAAAAATAAGAGTGCCAAAAGCAATGTGAAATGTTCTTAGAAACTTTTTCTTAGTTTTAAGAACATTTTAATAATTTGAAGAACCTTTTTTCACTATAAAGGATCTTTTGTGGAATGGAAAGGTTCCACACTCTTAGAAATAAAGGTACAAAAGCTGTCACTGGGGCAGTACCTTTTCAGAAGGTACATCTTTGTACTTAAAGGGTCCATATTGGAACCTTAAATGTAATATTAGTATCTAAAGTGTACATATTAGTACCTAAAAGGTACCGCCCTGGTGACAGCTTCTGTACCTTAATTTCTGAGAGTGCATGGATGTTAAAGTTTCTTCATAGAACCTTTAATTTTATGAATGTGGTGGATAAAAATCCCATAAGCGCAAGGAAAGACCTTCTATTCTAAACTTCCACCCAGTTATCCACCCTAATCTACTATCGTATTATTTGTTTTAGCTTTAACCACTGTTTCATGCGCTATAGTATATCCATTGTGCGCCAAAGAATGCTACGGTACACGTCCATACAATTACAATTAGTAGCTATGAGTTGTGTAGTGTTTTAACACTTTTTATTCAATGAAAAGTCATTCATAAGCTGCATGTGAAGGTGTTGAACTCAATAAAGACCTTTTTCATCTCCAGCAGGATTGATTTCAGTTGATTTTAGCTACCAGTGCTCCTACTGTTATTTCACAGGCTGAGAAACCTCTCCAAATGACATGATTAGTCTGAATCAGCATATTCAAACCATTTTGCTGACCAATTTGATCAATTCATTGACACAAAATGATGCAGAGGAGTGATTTATTCATGCACTAAACACTGCTTGTTCTGATTATAAGCCAACACCAGAAACAAGGGAGAAAAATTGATTGCTAAAATACAATATATATATATGTATATATACCTTAGAATTCAAGGTGCAAAAAAAAAAAAAAAACTGCACCTGTATGTGTTTATATTTGCATTTGTATATATATCTCACATATAGCATGATATCACACGGCCAGCAAGTGCAATATGACACCAGTGCTGATTTTGTTCCGATCTATTATGAGCTTAAATATGATTATATACAGCAGTTCAGCAAATAAGAAGTTGATATTGTGTTATATTTTAAACACAGTATTATGTGTTTTTGCTCAATTTTGCAGAGAACACATTAGGCCTACCTTTGAACCCATAGCCTATTTGTTTGCGCATCTTCGAAGAATCCACGTTTTGAATGAATCAGGTGAACCAGTGATTCAAGAGCCCATTCATAAAGAGAGCCATTTGCTTCATTCCTAAATGAATCAGCCATTTGAGCGAATCAAATTGAATGAGTGAATGACTCATAAAAGCACTTACAGCCAGTGGAGGTAAAAACATTAAAGGGATAGTTCACCCAAAAAAATGTCAATTCTGTCATCATTTACTCACCCTTGTGTTGTTTCAGACCTTTCTTTTGTGGAACATACTGTATTTTAAAGACTGTTGGTAACAAAGCTGTTTTGGTTAACAGTGACTTTGGTTACCAGATACTAACAGATACTATATATAATTGGAAATTGGTTTGAAATTGAAAGTTATTTGCTGTTTCTCACAGCTTCGTCCTCCAGAGGCTAAATTTCGTCATTTGCCTACGTCATTGACAATGTCTCATTTCAGAATAGTAACCATTATAAAACTCTCTGTCATTACTTTTGAGATGTAAATTACTGTAATTTCATTCAAGAATGCTGACGTCAAGAGTCTGCCGTGAACTTATCATGCTTTAGAAAATCCAGAGTTTACTTGATCCTGATAAGCCGCGGTGTAAAGTATTTGAGTTAATGTAATCAATTACTGTACTTAAGTATCTTTTTGGCTACTTTCAGTTTTACTGAGTCCATTTTTGAATAAATATATGTACTCTTTACTCCACTACATTTGTGGTAAGGAATGCAATACTTGTTGCATTTTACATGTCACTTAACTTTTTCTGCAACAGTTTATTTCTGCTACAAAAGAAGTGCAGAAGGGCATTGAAGGTACTATATCTTGTGGCCTTTCTCACAAACTTATAAACAATGCTACTTTACTAGAATGTGAGTGCATTAGTAAGTAATTGTGAATCTCAGGTGTTTGATATATAAAATGAGAACAAGGCTGAAACCTTTTTGAAGAATATTGGTTTACTTATGCCCTTTTTGAGTACTTGAGCTTAACTGAGACTTCAGTGTTTGTAGACGTTTAAGAGGCTGTTGTGTCAACCTTGATTCATTGCAATATTGAGGTGCTCAGAAAATAAACAAGTAAGTGCTGTCCTCACAAATCGCCTGTTTCTTGTTTTTCCCTGTCATGTCTCTTAGGTGTAAAGGACTATGCATCTTTGAGCCTAATTCTGTATGAATAAAACACTTAAAGGGATTGTTCACCTAAAAATGAAAATTACCCCATTATTTACTCACCCTTAAGCCATCCTGGGTGTATATGACTTTCTTCTTTCAGATTAATACAATTGGACTTATATATATATTTTTTTAAATGTCCTGCCTCTTTCAAGCTTTATAATGGCAGTAAATAGCTGTTGAGATTTTAAAGCAAAATAAAGTACAGATTACAGTAAATTAGCTCTAATAAATATATCTTTCTTTCGAGTTTAAAGTTAGATTTTTGCTCCAAAGTGAAAGTTGTAGAAACCAGACCATTAATTTTCCTTAACAAAATAAATATCTAAATAGAAAAATTAATTTCTGCATGTTCTAATGAGTTATATTGTTTCAAATCAAGAAACAGGTTTGGGTTGTCTGATAATAATAATAATAATAATAATAATAATAATAATAATAATAATAATAATAATAATAATAATAATAATGATATCACTTTTTTTGTCTCTTAGAAATGCACATTTGATAGTAGCTTGAGAATGCAGAGGTAAATTTTTGTTCATTATCAGTCAGTAACATCTGTAAAAATTGTAGCAACCTCAGTTTTATATGGTTAAATTTATTCTGACCCAGTTTTTTATTTATTTATTTTTTAATTAAGCATTGGTCTCCCACAGTAGCAAGCATACATTTTAAATCATGATAAACACAGTTAAAACCAATGCGAATATCCCACATTGCTGCCACAATACCATGGTGCAGTGAGTGTTCCTACAGTAAATCCATGGTAAATGATGGCGATGTGTAGATTGAAAAGCCTTCTGACTGTCTCGTTGCACACAGCTTTAAACTAGTTTGTCGTCGTAGTAGTCATTTGTGTTCATCGCTGAATTTAAGTGTTTCACACTGGATCTCACAGTGCTGTTTAGTGCTCACGTGATGGAGTAAATTCACCTTCTCTAGTGAGCTCGCGCAGTGTGGCAGTGTGAACTTTAGTCCGAGCGGATAAACGGTCCGTGTGGCGCGACTGAAATGAGTCACGCTGTTTCGTTCTGCTTTTGGCACATAAAAATTATATTGTACATTTATTGAACTCTTCATATCGTTTTATCGAGGAAAATTATATCGCAATAATTATCCTTTTTGAATTATTGCCCAGCCCTATGGTAAAGGAAGCTAGATATTACGGTTTCTAAAGTTTTAAATATGGCTATTTTTCTTACACAAATGCATCGATTTGCTTTCAGAAGGCCTTTATTAACCCCCCGGAGCCATGTGCAGGACTTTTTTTATCACGGATGGAAGCACATTATTTTGCTTCAAAATCTCAACAGCCATTCACTGCCATTATAAAGCTTGAAAAATGGCATTTTTAATATAACTCCAATTGTATTCGCCTGAAAGAAGAAAGTCGTATACACCTAGGACAGCTTGATGGTGAGTAAATCAAGGGGTAATTTTCATTTTTGGGTGCTGTTAAAATCAGAGTCAAAAATCTGTTAAAGGGGTAATCGGATGCTAAGTTCACTTTTTCATGCTGTTTGAACATTAATTGTGTGTTGGCAGTGTATGTACAAATCCACACTATAATGATAAAAATCCATGCAGTGGTTTTTTAATTAATCTGTAAAAATAATATCCCCTTTTTCAAATCGAGCCGTTCTCAGATGCCACTCCCACAATAGTTGATTGACATGAGCTCTCACCTCAGACCAGCTGTCACAGTCCAGTAACTTTCCATGTTTTGATGCTGGAGCAGGGATGTAAGTTAGACAAGAATATCTCCAAATGAGCGATTGAGGAGTTGTGTTGCTGGATGTAATAATGAACATAGTGGTCGTCATTTACTCCCGACATCTGAGCAGCTGAAGATGCAGTAGATCACGTTTGTGAATGGAATGCGCCTCCCGATCTACATATATCCGTCTATGTTCGCGCGAATCATTGATGATCCAGCTTCACTCACAGCAGAAGTGAGTATAAGCGTTTTTTTATGAATCTTTGCAATCACCTTTCCTTATAACATGGTAGTTAGGAAGTTTAGCAGCTAAACGCGACTAAATGCAGCTAATCTAAACAAGACCGTCTTTACACAGAGAAAAGAGAGGGGCGGGGCGAGCAGAGCTCATTTGCATTTAATAGATCAACCCCTTAGAATGAGATGATTTTTGCAGAGCTGATTTTGGCAAGGTAAAAAGGGTGTTGTTTTTCAAAACCATTAAGAATTTTTAATCAAAGTATATTACAGACTTTTCATTAAGACCCTAAAGAATCATATCAACTTCTGGAAAATGGGCATCCGATGACCCCTTTAAAATCAATCAAATCGTATTTAAATTGGTGACAAGTTTTTGTAAGGTAAGGTATTTGTACTTTTACTCGAGTACAGTTTCGAGGTATACTTTACACCTCTGCTGTTAAACAATTATTGTCACAGTTGTAAACATAATGGCTTTCTTGTTTCGTGAGGGAGAAATGGTAGTGTTGAGGATAGACATTGACTTCCATATTATGTAATGATTAATTAGAATGCCGTAACTGAATCTTCCAGTGAAAATGACTGACTTCTTTCTGATGATGTATGTAGAACTTCTCCAATCATTTAGTCTGCTTATTCTCCACCCACAAGCTTTTGAGGGACACGCCCACATCTCAACATCCAATCGAAAAATGATGCACGGAACTAAGTCCCACCCCTACATATTTTTGTTTTCTGTTAATCCATTACACTTGGATGTATGTCACGGAAGAAAGAAGAAAAGATCTAAAGTTACTTCCGTTTTGTCGCGACTTTATGCTTGTGTCAGGTATTTTGCTTGTCAGTGTTTGTCTCAAGATCCTGCCACCCAAATGGACAAATGTTCTTTCAGAGAGTTTTGGCACAGCTGTCTTGAGGATTAGTTTCTCCTGTGCTTTGCTGACTTGCAGAGCAGCTTTTTTTTTTCTCCTGGCAGCCTCATTTTCACCCGTGCATCTCTGAGTTCACCCACGCCACTCACTGTAACACTGTCATTTTCCAGAGGCGGCTTGAATTATAGATGAGCATATTTACTGACTGGTGATATTATGGCGGAGACAGAGAGAGAGGCAGGGGGAGATTTACTTATCCCGCAGGCTCAGGAAACGTGGAAGATGGGTCTCTGGAGCTCATAAATGAGAGAGGGGAAATGTGGCCCTGAATTCTGCGGACAAACATCTGCAGCTCATTTGCAGCAAGTGACAGGAATGTTGATGCAGCTTCTCACATGTGATCATTGTGTTGTCGCTTTGTTCCCTGATAAATTTATGTGGCGTGGATCTCCCCTTACCATCTGCTTCCTTCTAAATTTGCAAGTACATTGCACATATTGCAATGACGTAATGTGACAGTGAGAAAATGCCTTTATTGCTATTGTGCCATGGCAGATTAATACAGTGTCATTGTTATTTATTTTGTGTTATTCCCTTTTATCTTGTTTTCTAGCATAAATTAGTCAAATTGCACAAAGTCTACATGCTTTGTGTCTTAAGTGGCTAAATACTTTTATCTTTTATTGCTTATTATTACTGGAGAAATGACACATGGGTAACTCTTCAAAAAGACAAAATTCTTGAAAAGTTAGCATAATCCTGGCATAATCTTTTTAGTATTATTATATTGATTCATGTTTTATTTTTATTTTATCTTTTATTTATCAATAAAAAAACATGTAATGTAATATTTTATTTAGTATTTTATTGATATTATTTTATGGAAAAATAACAGGAAATTATATCATAGTTCAAGTTATTAAAAACACATTAAAATAATGAAATTCTTGATAAGAAAATATAAAGCAGTTTGAAATAATTTTACTATGATATATCTTTTTTTTTTTTTTTTGTTAATTAGAAAATATAAGCAGTGAAGCAGTTTTAATGAAATATTCTAGCAATTTTGTACTCAGAGTCATGGGATGTGACCAACAATGTCTTGTGGTGCAACCAGCTTACACGGAGAGAATGAATGAATGAATGAATAACCGTACATACATACATACATACATACAATTCCATAGTTCAGGTTTTAAAAACCCTCCAAAAACGTTATGATATTTCAGTTTGCTACTATAAAAAATGTAAAAAAGGCTATTGTGACTTTTTATCTCGCAGTTCTGATTTTTATTTATTTATTTTTTTACAGAATTGTGTGATACAAATGTACAATTCTGATTTTTTTTCTCTGAATTGTGTGATATAAACTCACAGTTGCGAGTTCTAAAGTCTAAAGACTTTTTATTCTGTCAAAAATTTTTTCTCACAAATGCAAGTTTGTATCTCACAATTCTGACTTCTTTCCTTGCAATTCTGACTTTTTTTCTCAGAATTGTGAGATATAAACTTGTAATTGCGAGTTATAAAGTCCATTTCTGAGGGGGAAAAAAAGACTAATATGTTCTCTGAATTGCTAATTTTTACAGTTCTGACTCAACTCCCATTTGCGTTTTATAAAGTCTGAATTGCAAGATATAAATAGTCTCAATTCTGACTCTATAACTCGCAATTGCGAGTTTAAATTGCACAATTTTGAGAAAAAAGTCAGAGTTGCAGGTTTGTATGGTGCAATTCTGAGAAAAAAAGTCAGAATTGTAAGATGTAAACTCGCAATTGCAAGAAAAAAGTCAGAATTGCGAGATGTAAACTCGCAGTTCTGTCTTTTTCTCACAAATGTTTGTATCTTGCAATTCTGACTTTTTTTTTCCGCAATTCTACCTTTTTTTTGAGAATTGTGAGATATAAAATAACAATTGCGAGTTATAAAGTCCAATTTTGAGGGGGAAAAAAATAATATATTCTCTCAATTGCTAGTTTATATCTCACAATTCTGACCTCCAATTGTGTGTTCTAAAGTCTCAATTGCTAGATATAAACTCGCAATTGCAAGAAAAACATCAGAATCGCAAGATACAAACTCGCTGTTCTGTCTTTTTCTCACAAATTGTGAGATATAAACTCGTAATTGCAAGTTATAGAGTCTAATTTTGAGGGGAAAAAAGACTGATAGGTTCTCTGAATTGCAAGTTTATATCTCACAATTCTGACTTAACTCCCAGTTGCGTGTTATAAGGTCTGAATTGCAAAATAAAGTCACAATTCTGACTTAATAACTCGCAGTTGTGAGTTTATATTGCACAATTTTAAGAAAAAAGTCAGAAATGCAAGTTTGTATGGCACAATTCTGAAAAAAAAAGCCAGAATTGCAGGTTTGTATGGTGCAATTCTGAAAAAAAAGTCAGAATTGCAAGATGTAAACTTGCAATTGCAAGAAAAAAGTCACAATTACCTTTTTTTATATTTTCTGTTCAATGGCGGTCTTCCATACAATTCACACTACAGCGGGTGAAATAAGTGTTGAACACGTCACCATTTTTCCCGCTAAATATATTTCTAAAGGTGCTGTTGACATGAAATTTCACCAGATGTCGATAACAACCCAAGCAATCCATACATACAAATAAAACGAAACAAATCGTTTTAGAAATTAAGTTACTTGTGTAATAAAATGGAATGACACAGGTAAAAAGTATTAAACTACTGAAATTGATTTAATACTTTTATACAAAAGCCTTTGTTGGTAATAACAGGTTCAAGACGCCCCCTGTATGGAAAAACTAGTCGCATGCATTACTCAGGTGTGATTTTGTCCCATTCTTCCACAGAGTCTTAAAATCTTGAAGGTTCTGTGGGCCTCTTCTATGAACTCTGATCTTTAGTTCTTATTTTCTATTGGATTCAAGTCAGGTGATTGGCTGGACCATTCTGGGAGCTTTATTTTCTTTTTCTAAAACCAATTGAGAGTTTCCTTGGCTGTGTTTGGGATCACTGTCTTGCTTAAATGTCCACCCTTGTTTTATCTTTGTCATCCTGGTACTCTAGGTGTTGGAACTGGACCAGATAATATTAATTTCCACTGACAAGTGGCACGATTGCTTTCTTATTACTGATAGATTTTAGGTGGCATCTTGGCTTTCCATGCCTATTTGCTCCTCCTTTTCTTCATGTGTTCAATACTTTTTCCCTGTGTCATTCCATTTTATTACACATAAATTAATTTCTAAACTTGTTTTGTTTTCTTTGTATATATAGATTACTTGGGTTGTTACCGACATCTGGTGAAAATTTCAACAGCACCTTTAGAAATATATTTACTGAGAAAAATGGTGACGTGTTAAATACTTATTTATCGCTGTATATGCGAGGCTGTAAATAAATAAATAAATGATACATAGGAAATAAATGAAAAATAGGAAAATATAAAAAGGAAAGGAAAGGAAAATATATTTGAAATAATTCAATTAAATAATGTGTACACTCAGATGTATTCAACGTTAAAGAAAGATATTTCAGTACTTTTTACCTGATGTTTATAAGAGTCATTACATTTACACCAGTTCTTCTTTTTTTCAAGTTTTTCAAAACCACCCTGGTGAAAAAACCAGCATATGCTGGTAGGTATGTTTTGATGCTGGGATGCTGGTTAGGTATGTTTTGATGCTGGTTTAAGCTGGTCTTTTGCTGGTTTATGCTGGTCCTTAGCTGGTCATGTTGCTGGTTAAGGACCAGCATAAACCTACCAGTATATGCTGGTTTATTCACCAGGGCAACATGAATATTAAGTAAACATTTTTAGAATGTTTTTTTTTCCCCTCTCAGTTTAAATAATGCAAGAATCTTCTCCATGTCTCTTTTCCAGAGCCGAGTAAACCCTGTCAACGTGACTCCTCCCATTCAAGCTGTGGATCAAGACAGAAACATCCAGCCTCCGTCAGACCGCCCGGGAATCCTGTACTCCATTCTCATCGGTAAGTCTCCGTCAGGCTCTCTGTACTCTATATTGAGTCGCTACCGGCACACAAGGCCTCGCTTTGCAGGAAACAGTGGTATTCCAGGAGAGGCAGAGCAGAGCGGCGGGTCGGAAATTCAGCGGGAGTCAAATGCATTTATGCCACGGGCAAGGTGCGCCCACCCACTGTGCTTTGAGATGAAACCTGGAAGCGGAGCAGCGGGCTCAGGGAACCACACTGCTCGCGACCTGAGCCGGGGAACTAAAGTGCACTGCTGGAATGGTTAGACCTCCAGTCAGGGATATGTCAGAACATATTGTAGGCCACGGCCGTGCGGCTCGATATGACAGCAGCCTCATGCTTTTAACTATCAACAAAGCACTCGATATTTTGTGCCGCTATTTATAGAGGAAGTGCATTAGTGGGTTTATTTGCCTTTCTGTTTGAAGTATGGCTATGAAAATGAATATGCTACTGTGTATGTCTCAAAATCATGGTGAGCTATTACTATATGTTCAATGCTGAATTTTTGAATGCAAGTCGTTTATCTTATGCTTCTCTTCATTTCTCTTCAACCTTCCATTCTTGTAGGGAAACCTGCATCATATGCGGAGTATTTCTCCTTGAATCGGACCACAGCTGAGCTTCAGCTCCTGAAACCCATCAGCAGAGAACAGTACCAGCATTTCGACTTGGTAATCAAGGTAATAACGACAACATCAGCAACAAAATGATTACTGTTATAAATGAACGAATGAATGAATGCCTGGAAAATTACTAAAATTAAAGGTCAAACATATGGGGGAAAAAAAAAACACACACAGAAAATCAGTGAAATTAAATGTGAAACTTCAAGAAATTATTAAAAAGAAATAAAATGTCATAAATTTAGATGGTGCATGCATGCATACATGAACAAATACCTAGATGATCAGTAAAAAAAAAAAACAAACAACAAAAAAAAAAACATAAAATTAAATGTCAAACATCAGGAAATTATACATACATACAAAAAAATAAAAAAAAAAAAAAATAAAATAAAATCTAATTAATTGAATGAATGAACGAGTGAATGAATTTCGGCCCTATGACTTTGGAATGACAGAACTGCTACTACTACTAAAAAATTATTAAAGCACTACTTTTTTTACCAGAAAAAAATAAAAAATACAAAATAAAAATAAAATAAAATAAACTGAAAAGAAATGAATCGAAATGCATGAATAAATAAATGAATGAATAAGTGAATGAATTAAGTCCCTATGATTTTGTAATGATAGTAATGCTACTACTAATAAAATGATTAAAACATTATTTTTAAGGCATATTTACCAGAAAAAAAAAATTTCCACACAGAATTTTGTAAAAATAAAATTGAATTTGAAATAAATAAATAAATATATTTATATATATATAGTGATGGCCAAAATATCGGTACCCTTGCAATTCTGTCAGAAAATGCAACAGAAAATTCTCTCTGAAAATTGTTCCAATTGCAAATGCTTTGGTATTCACATGCTTATTGTTTTTGTTTGCACTGCAACAACACACAAAAAAAAAAAAAAACAGAGAAGAATAGTCAAACTTGATAAAATTTCACACAGAACTCAAAAATGGACTGGACAAAATTATTGGCACCTTGTCGAAATTTGAAGGAATAATTGCTTTTCAAGCATGTGATGCTCCTGTAATTTGTATTTAGACACACCTGTGGCAAGTAACAGGTGTGGCCAATATAGTAATCACACCTGCAACCAGTTAAAATGGAAAAAAAGCTGACTCAACCTTTCTGTTGTGTGTCACACTGAGCATGGAGAAAAGAAAGAAGTGTAAAGAGTTGTCTGTGGATTTGAGAGAAAAAACTGTGAAAAAACATGGACAATCTCAAGTCCATCTCCAGAGATCTTAATGTTCCTGTGTCCACTGTGTGCAATATCATCAAGAGGTTTACAGCCCATGGCACTGTAGCTAACCTCCCTGGACGTGGACGGAAGAGCAGCATTAATGAAATGTTTGAATGGTGGATAAAGAACCCGATTAACTTCCAAACAAATTCAAGCTGATCGCCATCTGAATGAAAAGGGACGCTATGGTAGGAGACCCAGGAGGACACCATTGCATAAAAAAGCAAGACTGGAGTTTGCCAAAACTTGTGACAAAACCACAAGATGAGACAAAAGTTTTTGGGTTTTTTGAGCTTCTTTGAGCTTTTTGGTAAAGGACATCATGGCACTGTTTACAGAAAAAGAAATGAGGCTTTCAAAGAAAAGAACACAGTCCCTACAGTCAAACATGGTGGAGGTTTAAAGATGTTTTGGGGTTGCTTTGCTGCTTCTGGCACTGGATGCCTTGACTGTGTGAACGGTATCATGAAATCTGATGATTACCAAAGAATTTTGGGGCCAGTGTCAGAAAGCTGCGTCTCCATCAGAGGTCATGGGCCTTCCAGCAGGACAGTGACCCGAAACACACTTCAAAAAGCACTCAGAAATGGTTACAAACAAAGCGCTGGATAGTTCTGAAATGGCCAGCAATGGGTCCAGATCTGAATCCCATAGAACACCTGTGGAGAGATCTCAAAACAGCAGTTGGGAGAAGGCATCCTTCAAATCTGAATGACCTGGAGCAGTTTGCAAAAGAAGAGTGGTCCAAAATTCCAGTAGAGAGGTGCAAGAAATTCATTCATGGTTACAGGAAGCGATTGATTTCAGTTATTTTTTCGCAAAGGGGTTGCTACTAAATATTAAGTTAAGGGTGCCAATAATTTTGTCCAGTGCATTTTTTTGGTTCTGTGTGGAATTGTATCAGATTTGACTTTTCTTCTCTGTTTTTTGTGTTGTTCCAATGCAAACCAAAAAAATAAACATGTGAGTACCAAAGCATTTGCAACTGCCAAAATTTTCTAAGAGAAGGGTTACATTTTCTGACAGAATTGCAAGGGTGCCGATATTTTTGACCATGACTGTATATACATATAATTCATATTGGCATAAAATGTATTATTTAATTACAGCTTTTTTAATTACAATTAATTACAAATGTAAACTTTGATTAATTTCAATTAATCAGACATGCTTTTTGATTAATATTTCTTCATTTAACCATTAAAACAGAGTCTACACAATTTAAAACAGAAAAAAAAAAAAAAACGGAATCCAGAAAATTCAAAACGGAATGAACTGAATTTGGGGAAAAAAATAAAACAGATTTCATAGGGCCCTAATGAATAAATGAATGAATGAACAGAAGCACAGTGAAATTTATATATATATATATATATATATATATATATATATATATATATATATATATATATTTAAAGCATCAATATTAGTCATGGGAAAATCATGAACATTTATTGGTTAAAAAGTTTGGGTACATGGCAAGAATGGCAATATCCTCAAGTTAAATTGTAATATGATAACAATAACTGATATGATTTCCATCATCGTGAATTATTTTAATATTCTTTCCAGTATTTTAAGTCATATATGACAGGGGTATGAACATGTACCGCATGCTAGGAATGACTCAGATCCCAAAGGGGAAAATGTGGAATTGAGCCAAGCGTTATGAGTGAAGGAACTGAACGTCACGGTCTAGAATGTTAGCCTATGCAGGTACAGGGTGATGATGCGTAAAGAACACTGTACATGCCATCGGCCGTTTCACAGTGGAAAGCATGAAGTGGACATGGACTAGGTGTTGACCCCCATAGCTCTTTTCAGGATCAAAGAGAACAAGACTAGCTGCATACAGCAATACCACTACAGCTTCATGAATGTGAATCGATTTAATTCTAATTGACTACATGAATAATCCTGATGATATTTGCTCACTCTCAAGTCATTCCAAACCCAGATTTTCAGACTTACATTATCTATTGGTCAGTGCATCACACGGAATGTAGAAGAATGTTGTACACTAGTCATATGCAGCATTTTCATGATATTTTCATGCTGATTTTATGTCTTTTTTTTGGAGTGTTCAGCCCCTGGCCACTACCTGTTTTCAGAGTATGGAAAAGCAAAGCATGAACTTTGTGTTTCAAAGTCAAAAGAAATTCTTATAGGTTTGAAACAGAGTGAGGGTGAGTAAATGATGACAGGATTTCTGTTTCTGGGTGAAGTAATTCAGGTTTTGTTTTTTGTGTTGCTATTTCTGACACTCTTTCCCTTCTAGCCCTGTTTAAAGTGTCTGCATGTAGCAGGGTTTATTTGGAATGAAAATGAGTAGAATATACAGAGGAAACATTTCCCCTGACTGCTCAAGCCAAACTAACTCTTGTCACAATGGCAGTTACAGAATATATATTGGGCTGTTAGACCTTTTCCATTATGTAAAAACAAGCAGGAGTTTAAGATGTACGATTAATGCGCAATGAAACCACACACCTTACACTGAGCTGAAAGCCAGATACAACATTCTCTATAAGTAAGACATGAATCAAAATTTATTTTATTTTATTTTTTTTTTTTTTATTATTTTATTTTATTTTATTGAAGCACTCAGAACAGTTTGCACCTTGAAACATGAACAGAAGAAATCCAAAAATCATGTCACAGTTATTTTATTTTATTTTTAAGCACTCAGAAAAGTTTTCACCTTGAAACATGTACAGAAGAAATTAAAAATCATCGAATACAGATTTTTAAAATATATTTATTATTATTATTATTAATAATAATAATAATAATAACAACAATTAATTAATGTACTTTAAACTATCACACTACTAAAGATGATCACAATATGATATTTTTTTATATATATATATATATATATATATATATATATATATATGATATTTTTATATTATATAAGATATAATATACAGTCATGTGAAAAAGTTAGGACACCCTATTGAATTTCATGCTTTTCTGTATCAGGACATAATAAAAAAATTATCTGGTCCTTGGCAGGTCTTAAAATTTGGAAAATAAATCCTCAGATAAACATCATCACATGACATATTGCACAGTGTCATTATTTATTTAAGAAAAATACAGCCAAGAGGGAAATACCATGTGTGACAAAGTTAGGACACCCTATGAGTCAACTGCCTGTAGATCCACTTTTAGCAGCAATAACTTGAAGCATTCATTTTCTGTGTGACTTCATCAGTCTCTCACATCATTCTGGAGGAATTTGGACCACTCTTCTTTTCAACGTTGCTCCAGTTTATTGAGGTTTGTGGGGATTTGCTTATGCACAGCTCTCACCACAGCATTTGAGTCAGGATGAGCTCTGGACTTGGACTGGTCTATTGCAACACCTTGATTCTTTTCTTTTCAGCCGTTCTGTTTTAGATTTTCTGGTGTGCTTGGAATCATTGTCCTGTTGCATGACCCAATTTTGGCCCAACTTTAGATGTCGGACAGATGCCCTCATATTTGACTCTAGAGTACTTTGATATCCAGAGGAGTTCATGGCCAACTCAATGACTGTGAGGTGCCCAGGTACTGTGGCTACAAAACAAGTCCAGAATTATCAGCCCTCCTCCAGCATGCTTGTCTTTTGGTGTGAGGTGTTTGTGCTGATATGCTCTTTAGGTTTTTACCAAGCTTGGCGCTGTGATTTATGGCCAAACATCTCCACTTCGGTCTTGTCTGTTCAAAGGACATTATTCTAGAAGACTTGTGTTTTGTTCAGATGCAACTTTGCAGACCTAAACTGTGCTGCAATGTTTTTTTTAGATAGAAGAGGCTTTCTTCTGCCAAGCCTTCCAAACAAGTCATTTTTGTCCCATATTTTTCTAATGGTATTGTCATGAACTTTATCATTTAACATGTTAACTGAGGCCTGTAGAGTCTGAGGTGTAGTTCTTGGGTTGTCTGCCATTTCTCTGAGCTTTGCACGGTCTGATCTTGGGGTGAATTTTCTGGGATGTCCACTCTTGGAAGGAGAGGTGTCTGTTTTAAATGTCTTCCACTTGTGAATAAACTTCAAATTGTTTGGAAATGGCCCTTTTACTCTTCTCAGATGGATGGCAGCAGCAATTGCTTCTCTAAGATGATTGCTGATGTCTTACCTCCTTGGCATTGTGTTAACACACACCTGAAGTCTCCAGACCAGCGAACTGCCAAAGCTTATGCTTTTATAGAGGCGCTCAGACTTACTGATGATCAGTTAATCAAAAGTATTTGATTAGCAGTGCCTGACTGTTATTTACCCTCTTAATTCCAATGTAAACAGTAAGGGTGTCCTAACTTTGTCACACATGGCTTTTCCATTCTGGCTTTATTTTTGTTCAGTAAATAATGACACAGTGCAATTTGTCATGTTTTGTTGTTCATCTGAGGTTTTATTTTCAAAATTTTAAGACCAGCCAAGGACCAGTTATTTTTAATGATGTCCTGATATGGAAAACCATGGGATTCAAAAGGGTGTCCTAACTTTTTCACATGACTGTATTTATATATAGACAACAAGAATAGTTGACAAAATAACCGTAATATGATTTTTGGATTTCTTCTGTTAATTTGTCAAGGTGCAAACTGTTCTGAGTGCTTCCAAAAATAAATAAATAAATAAATAAATCAAAATAAACAACAAATAATCGTAATAATCACTGTCTCTAGAACATACGTCTTTTACTATGAAAGAAGTCAAAAGAATTTAGTTTTTTTTTTTGTTTTTGTCACGTTGTTCTATGCTCTATTTTTTAATGTTCCCACGACCAAAATAAAATGTTATCTGGGTTGGATATATTCATGAATGTACTGCTGTCATACACAAGATCAAATGAGTGATATACCTCACACTGTATCACAGACTTCCAGGTACAGTAGTTTTGCCTCTGCAAATCATTGTAAGATCAGCAAAAAAGTAACTCTTAGTGTTTCCTAAGGGAATTTCAGTTGTAGCACCACACAGATAAAATCAGTCCTATTGTGACAACAGCATGTCAGCCTGCCAGTCAGGATCTCCGTTTCAAAGCAAAAGCAGCAGGGCTGAGCCCCCGTTTGAGTCCCCTTAAAATCCAATCACGTAGTCTGTATGCTGCCAGAATCCCAAAATTCATCCGTTTACACATCTGTCAGCTACATTCTGTAATGCATCTGATATACAGTGGCCCCAAAGAGTATGGACAATTAAGCCACACTTACGAATGTCATTGCGTTAGATCAAATGCAAAATTTAAGCAACATGGCATTTTTATGTTTAGTATGCATTAGACTGTCACTCAGCAGTCTGTGGGTGGAACCTGGGCATTCACTAGACTGAGACTAGTTTATTGACAGAACTATAATCTTTTTCTGTAGCTTTAATTATCTTTTTAATAATGTCTCGCAGTGAGCCAGTATACACATCACACTACCAAAATACATCATTTCATATTTTCATGCATTCCACAAAAATGCCTGCGAGGTTTCAATTTAAGCATGAGCGGTAATCTAGCTGATGCAATACATTTCGTATTCTGATGAGTTACGTGTTTATCACACCGGATGCTGTATATTCATTCATATTTACAGTTCTGTCAAGTCTTGTTTACTTTCAGTCTGTCTTCCCTACCTTTAAATGCCACACTGAACTTGCCCTTCAGCCTAAATTGTAGCTGTCTATGTGCTGTCACACAGATGGCTAAAGCTGATTTTTCTCGGTTTCTAATGTGAGAGTGATGATATAGTCACACACATATTACAGCACGACTGAATCATCTGTAGTCATGCTTGAGTAAGACAGCCAACAGCTTCTGAATTTTTTTCTGTAGTGTTTTACTATTTATATGTTTGTAAGTGAACTGCAACAAAACTGATGAAAAAGTATTAGTTATGCACATCATTACAGACGTATTTCTCCACCGGCTTTGAGTTATTTCAAAAAATAAGCTCTGTGACCAAAAAAAGAAAAGTTTACAAATTAATGCAACATTTATGCATTTTTTCGAACTTTTACAACTCTTTCAGTCCTTTTTTAAAAGGCATTTTTTCCCTAATAGTATGAGTTTGCAAAACATGATTATAAACATAATGCAACTGTAAAAGAGGACTAATGAGTGGATGAGTTTTCGAATTCAGTGTCCCCAACAACCTCTGCAGTCCCATTTTTCAATCCAAAAAATATGAGAGTTTTACTAATGCATTTAATGTTGTACAATAAAATATGAAAATGTCTTGAGTTTACCAGAGATTTCATGCATTTAACCAAAAACCCATTTAAAAAAAAAAAAAACTATTGAATTTGGGATGATTTAATCAGAAGTGCTAAAATTTGTTTCCTGGTTTTGGCCTACAAAAATATCATTATCATCACAATCCCTGCAGAACTCTGTACTCTTCTCTTAATTCTGTCTTGTCCATGCTGTAAATTTGTTCATTTCATTGTAGAGTCTGTCTAGAGATAGTAAGAGTATAATTTAACAATTCTGTTTCAGATTCCTTTGAGCAGTTCTGGTTCCTGGGTTGCATTAATCAGCCTTTTAAGTACCCTTTTAAGAATACATATTTGTGACCCTGGACCACAAAAAAAGTGCTAAAAGAAAGTAGCACAAGTATGTTTGTAGCAATAGCCAAAAATACATTGTATGGGTCAAAATGATAGATTTTGGATATAAAATTAAATCATTAGGATATTAAATAAAAATCATGTTCCATGAAGATATTTTGGAAATTTCCTACCGTAAATATATCAAAACCTAATTTTTCATTAGTAATATGCATTGCTAAGAACTTCATTTGCAAATCTTTAATGGCGATTTTCTTAATGTTTTGATTTTTTTTTTTTTTTTTTTTTTTTTTTTTTTTGCACCCTCAGATTCCAGATTTTCAAATAGTTGTATCTTGGCCAAATACTGTCTTATCCTAACAAACCATACATCAATGGAAAGTTTATTCAGCTTTCAGATGATGTATAAATCTCAATTTTGAAAATTTGTAATGTAATTCCATGGTAAAATGATAATGTTTTCAATAATAAATCATTTTAAAACAAAACAAATCAATAGCACTGTTTAAACTGACTTTGCAATGACTTTTAGCATTTGTTTTAACAGGTGGCATAAATGCAATCTAATAATTAGACCTAACTATATGTTAAACAGCAATAATTGAATATAAAACATAATATATTTGTAGCAGTAGCCAACAATACATTATTGTATGGGTCAATATGATAGATCTTTTTTTATTCCAAAAATCATTAGGATATTAAGTAAAGATCATGTTCCATGAAGATACTTTGTAAATTTACTACCGTAAATATATCCAGACTTAATTTCTGATTAGTTATATGCATTGCTAAGAACAAATTTAAAAGCAATTTTTTCAATATTTTTATTTTTTTTTATTTATTTATTTTTTTTTTTTTTTGCACCCTCAGATTCCAGATTTTCAAATAGTTGTATCCTATCCTAACAAACCATACATCAGTGGAAAGCTTATTTATTCAGCTTTCAGATAAAATATAAATCTTTCCAAAAATTGACCTTTATGGCTGGTTTTGTGGTCTACGTGAGCAACGATTAGTAACTAAACTGATTTAACTTTGACAGTTTATAAAAGCTACTTCTTTAAAAGTAAACAACTTACTATAGTCATTTGTTTTAATCAGACAACACTGATCGTGCTGTTTGTTTGTGCTGTAGATTTACTAGCAGTGTTGTGCTGCCATTGAATAATTGTCAGAGTATTTTTAAGTACTGTGTAGTATTTAATCTCTGTTAGAAAATATTTATGATATAAACAAGTCAGTAACTAAACTGATTGAACTGATCTTTCCACAGTTATTAAAATCTGTATGTCTTTGACCATTAAAAAGAACTGACTAATTTGAGTAGTTTGTGTTGTAATCAAACTACACTGATCGTACTGACTGTTTTGTGCGGTATGGCAGTGTTAATAGCAGTTTTGAACAAATCATGCAGGAAATACTGTCAGGGTATTCCAGTATATTCAAAATGCTTAAGAAAGTGTGGATACAAATAATATGAAAAAAATGAATCAGTAATTGAACTGATTAAACTTTCACAGTTGATAAAAGCTGTATGCGTTTGATTCGTTAAAAAAAAGAACTGACTCATTAGAGTCATTTGTGTTTTAATCAAACTATACTAATTGTACTGTTTTGTAAAGTAGATTCAGTGGTGATCTTGTGGCACTGTTGAAGAAATATTGCAGAAAACTTTGTCAGAGTATTTTAATGTGGTATTCAGTCAACTTCATAAAGCGTGGAATACACGTAATGTAACCAATGAATCAGAAACTGAACTGATTAAACTTTCACAGTTTATAAAACTGTATGTCTTTGATTCATTAAGAAGAACTGACTTTTTAGAGTCATTTGTGTTGCAATCAGACTACAGATTGTGCTGTAGATTTATTAGCAGTGTTGTGCTGCTATTGAATAAATATTACAGGAAGAATTGTAAAAGTATTTTTGAAGTACATTATTTATGCTGCATTAGAAAAGAATTCATATAATATGAAGAACGAGTCAGTAACTAAACTGATCTAATTGATCTCTCCACAGTTATTAAATGCTGTACTGTATGTTTTAATTAATTAAAAAGAACTGACTCATTTGGGTAGTAATCAGACTACACTGATCTTACTGTCTGTTTTGTGCAGTATAGAAGTGTTAATAGCAGTGTTGAGTTGTTGTTGAATAATTAATGCAGGAAATACTGTCAGAGTATTTCAGTATACTTAAGAAAATGTGGAATACACATACAGTAATATGAACAATGAGTCAGCAACTGAACTGATTTAACTTTCACAGTTAATAAAAGCTGTGCTTGATTCATTAAAAAAGAACCTACTCAATAGAGTCATTTGTGTTTATACATTTGTCAGTAAACTGACAAACTACACTAATTGTTCTGTCTGTTTTTTAAAGTAGATTCAATAGTGATCACGTGCCACTGTTGAAGAAATATTGAAGAAAACATTGTCCGAGTATTTTAATGTGGTATTCAGTCAACTTTATAAAGTGTGGAATACACATAATATGAACAATGAATCAGAAATCGAATTGATTAAACTTTCACAGTTTATAAAACTGTATGTCTTTGATTCATTAAAAAGAACTGACTTATAAGAGTCATTTGTGTTGTAAGACACTGATCGTTCTGTAGATTTATTAACAGTGTTGCGCTGCCATTGAATAAATATTACAGGAAAACATTGTCAGAGCATTTTTAAGTACGGTATTTAATCTATGTTAGAAAGGAATATGTATAATATGAGCAACGAGTCAGCAACTAAACTGATCTAACCGATCTCTCCAGTTATTAAAAGCTGTATGTCTTTGATTTATTAAAAATAACTGACTCGTTTAAGTTATTCATGTTGTTAATCAGACTACACTGATCGTGCTGTCTATGCTGTGCAGTATAGCAATGTTAATAGCAGTGTAGAGCTGTTGTTACATAAATAATGCAAAGTATTTCAGTATATGGGTAGTTGACAAATTTTTTTGTAAAATTTTTAAAGAAGGAATGCATATATTTATGTAGTGTAAAGTGTGATCTTTGAGAAAATGTAAAGGGTCACTAACTTCATCAGTTCTTTTATTGTTTTACTTAACATTTTTACTGAACCATAAATTTGTCCTATGGTGTGACATAGCAAAAACTAAGAAAAAAAAAAAAAATTTACTAATTACTATTTACTTTCTGCGTCGTTCTCTTAGGGTCTTCCCCTTTATGGTGGATCCCTGTTAATTTTCTGTCCGTATTTCTGTGTCCTCTTTCTTCCACAAATTTCTCTCCTTCAATTCTTTCTGTTTCAAAAACAAAGTATCACATGTTATATTTATTTTCATGACACTTATAACAGTACAAGTTTTCTGCAAAAACATTAGAAAATTGTTTAATTAATGTAATTATTGCACTTAAGAACACTGAAAATGAATTTAAAAAAGAATAAAAAGGAGTTAAATCTTATTTAATTATTTAAAATGCTTCTTGCTTGTCTTCTGGTGTGACATTTTTTGTCCTATGGTGTGACAGTGCAGGCGTCACACCGGAGGACATTTTCTGTCACACCATAAGACATTTCAGCCTTTTGTGTTAATTAATGACCTTGCTATTCTGAGCTAACCTGTCATTAGCGATAGCTGTAGAGTTTTTATTTAAAAAATATAATTTAGGGGTGTCACACCAAAGGACAACAAAGTGTAACACTTTTGTAGTGGTTCCAAAAAAGTAATAAAAGTTATTATAGGACTAACTAATAAAAGTTTTTTTTTTTAAATCAGGACATGGTGTCACACCAGAGGACATTGTTTTCAGAGACAAAATGTATTAAGTTCCCACACTTTCAGAAATATACAGATGAAAACAGTGATTGCCATTTACTAAAATAGGCACTTGTACAATTATGCCAGAGGTATTTATTAGCATTGTTATGCTTTTCTTTTTCATTTATAAAATTTGTAATTTTTTGAACCATGCTTGAGGCAGTCACACTGTAGGGCAATTTTGACAAATAACTCTGCTTTATAACTCAACAGTTCCATGTAGGACAAAGAAATGTTTAATTATTTACTACATTTTTAATTAAGACAATATTAATTATATTCCTTTTTATCTTGTGCGACTGTGAAAATGTCACGTCAATATATTCAAAATATTAAAAGTGTGTAATACACATCATATGAACAAGGAGTCAGCAACAGTTAATAAAAGCTGTAAGTGTTTGATTAATTAAAAAAAGAACTGACTCAGAGTCATTTGTGTTGTAGACAAACTACAGTAATTGTCTGTTTTGTAAAGTAGATTCAATAGTGATGGTGTGCCATTGTTGCAGAAAACATTGTCAGAGTATTTTAGTGAGGTATTCAGTCAACTTTATACAGTGTGGAATACACATAATATGAACAATGAATCAGTAATTGAACTGATTAAACTTTTACATTTTATAAAAATTGCATGTGTCACTCATTAAAGGAACTGACTTATTAGAGCCATTTCTGTTGCAATCTGTATAATATAATATATAATAACTATAATAAATTTTGCAGGGAAAATTGTCAGAGTGTTTAAATGTGGTATTGAGTCATCTTTAAAAAGCGTAGAATTTTATCAGTACAATAATTATTTTAGATCCGTTAAACCATGTAGTTTTGAAATTCTAAAATCACTTCATGACATTTTAATCCAGAGATGTCTGTTCAGGATTTTCAGACATTATTATTATTATTATTATTATTATTATTTTATATAATACTTTAATATAGGTGAAAGTCTTGTAAGTTAATGCCAGTGGTGAGGTAGGTATTTGAGCAATAGTTACTCCACTAAATATTCAGGCGCTCGGAGCACTTGGGTGCATGCCAGACTCGGAGAGAATTAAGTTTGGGAATGACCTGAATTAATCAGCCATGGTCTTTATTTAATTTAGAGGGGCAAGTCTGTAGATAGTGTTAAGCCCTCATATGCCCATCGAGGCTTATCGCTTTGGCCTTCTTATATGTGCAGCATGCCGTAATCCAAAAAAAGATGTGTTTCACACCAGTATCCCATCTTAGAGTCAGAATCTCTCAACTCATGGCATTCTTTTCTCCAGGCAGAGCAGGATAACGGACACCCTCTTCCAGCGTTCGCTAATCTCCACATTGAGGTGCTTGATGAGAACAATCAGGCGCCGTATTTCCAGGTGGCCACTTATCATGGATTCATCTCGGAGTCTGCTCCGCTGGGCACAACTATCTCGAGCAATGCCAATCTCTCCACCCCCCTCGCCATTATCACCCTGGATAACGACATCGAGGAGGTGAGGAGTCTCTCTTTCTGTGCTCGTGCTCAGACGGCAATCATTTTCACATGTCCTGAGGGATTTGTGTGTGTATGTGTGTGTGTATAGAAATGTTCTTCTGAAGTTAACCAAAGCCCCTGCTCTATGGAGCATTTAGAAAAGCAAATTAAAATTGAAAACAGCAGCAGAGATACGGTCTCAGAGGCCGGCACTTAGAGACTTATTGGGGAGGCGCTTACGCTGCGCTAATGTTCTCCTGAGTGTTCTCTCTTTGCAATTATCTCTGCTTTATAGATTGCAATGACAAAGTGCTTAGAACATAGCAAACTCTGCTGAAACATTTCCTACTTTAAAGAGACAGCGAAGCAAAAAATGAAAATTCTATCATTTAGTCACCTAAAAGTCATTCTAAATAAGTGGAACACAAAAGAAGATATTTTGAAGAATGATCACGCTGCGCTTTTCCATGCCACTTCTCTCATAAACTGCTAAACTCATCTTAAGTTTGGAATTAGTAATAATAAAAAACATTTATTTGATGAAAAATACAGTAAAAACATAAGATTGTAAGATAAGTTTTTTACCTTTAATTTATTTATTATTATTATTATTTTTTTTTTTGTGAAAACTACTTGAATAAATAGAAAGATTAAAAAATATGTTTTGATATAGATATATTTTGTAATATTTAATAATATTTAACACTGTATTTAATTTTTTTTTTTTTTATGTTTTGTAACATTAAAATATTATTTACTGGCACTTTTGATCAATTTAATGTGTATATGCTGAATTCAAATTTTATTTTAATTAATTTTATTATTTAAAAGTAGCAGCGTGGACATTTTTGTCAAATATCTTCTTGCATGTTTCATGAAAGAAATAGTCATACAGGTTTTGGATGGCATAAGCTTGAGTAAACGACGTCAGGATTTTAATTTATGGGTGAACTGTCTCTTTAATCCCATAAGTCTTAGAGATGGAAAACGCTCTAATGTCAAGCATATGTTTTGTCTCCCATCTAAAGCTGAATCCCGGTGACGTGCCTGTAGGTATTAATGAAATTAGTGAGAGATGTGTGAAGTGAAAAGCCCTTGTTTGCCTTTCCTCTTTCTCATTTTTGCTGTGCTGTCTTATTGTATTGTTCAATTTGTTTAATGCTTTGCATGATTACTTCCCTGTGTCTTGTTTATTGATTTTCATTTACATTTTAGGCAAACTGTCAATTGATCTGATATATCCCAATGATATATAATTTGGTAAATTTAGAGGTCTGTGAAGTTGCAAACAACATGATATGGTAAGGCAGCTTATTAGATTAAATAATGTAGATGTCACCAATTTCACTTATTTCTTTTTGAATCACATTCGAATGCGAAAAAGTAAACTCATAAGAATAAGAAGGACATATCGCTTTAAATCAGGACAGCACCAGTGCTACTAAGTTTAATGAGAAGTGCTGCTGTAACATGAATAAAATATATTTGCTACAGATTAATTGTGTTTCCTTAAATAAGAAAATGCATTGAAAACGTGTGCACTACATTTTACAGTTAATACTCACACACAGACACATATGTGCAATGCACTTTTCAAGAGGTCAGCAGTAGTGTGCGCACCCACATAATGCGCAGTGTGGCATGAAAAATGTATGTACTGCAAGGGCATAATGGCTGATTTAATAGTCTCCATAGGTTGTAGCACTGGAGGAATTTCAGCAGGAATAAACTGCAAACAGCTCCTATAGATAATGGATGGTGGGAATGACAGCACCATGTGAAATATCAGCATTTATATGGATGGAAAGGCCATTCCTAGTGTGATCTGTCTATCTATCTGTCTGTCTGTCTGTCTGTCTATCTATTTTATTCTTTAGGGGTTCAAGTGCCGAGCACTGAAACCCTATTGTAATTGTTAGAATGGTCACGGATGAGCAATTTCCACGTAAAACTGATCGTGCAGACCAAACCGTAAGTCATAGAGACTTGAAACTTGGTGGGATGGTAGTACTCTCACCACCTTCATTGTGACCGAGGCTTGCCCCAATCGGCCTGACGGGGGCGCTACAGCGATCAAAAGTGCAAAATCGCTCATAACTCCTAAACCGTCAGTCGCAGGCTCAAGTGTCTTATGTCGTTGGAATCCTTGGCTCATGCCAAAATGCACGCCTCATTTCCGGGTATTTTTTGCAAAACCTACTTTTACGAACTAGTTCTATGTTTTTTCGCCTGATCAGAACCAAACCAGTGCAGAAAGATTCTCTAGAGAGTGAATATCAGTAATTATCAAAAAAGGTTGAACTTTCAACTCACCGTGGCCAAGGGACGCCAAAACGTTTGAAGGGGGCAGGGCCACTTTTAGTAAAATGCCTATAACTCCTGAACGAAATGACATATCTTTGCCAAACTCGGCACACTTATGTAAGAGCTTAAGCTGAGGTCACAGGAAAAAAATCATGGAGATTGGCCACTTGATGGTGCTATAAGAGGGGAAGAACATAAAAAATGCCCATAAGTAAGCAACCATTTGTCCTATCAACATGAAAATCGTCTTGGTCCAAAATGCCACAAGTGTCTGTGGGGATGTAGTTGTCTTGCCGAGCGGAACGAAACTTGGTAGGCCTGTTTGACTCACAGCTCCAAAGGTCTGTGAGAAATTTTATTAAACGATTGTACATTGCACAGTTTTTTACACATACACGCAATATATGTATCATATGATTGACCTTCTCGTTCCAAACAACTTTGCCTCTAGAATCACTGCTGTCAATCAAACCATTTTTAAATGATTGAGAAGATGTGAAAAACCTACTTTTACAAACTAGTCCTAGGTTTTTCAGTCAATCTGGAAAAAACACTGCAGTGCAATTCTCTGGACTCTCTAGGTCAATAAATATCAAAAACATGTTGAAATTTACGCTTTGGAAATCTATAATGGGGTTCTTTATAAAAGGGGTCTTTCCAAATATATACAAAAGCCTATAAAGCCTAAAGGAAAACTCAAAACTTCACAAAACCCACTGAGCACATGCGACAGGTGATTCTAAACAAGCATGCAAAGTTTCAGGGAGATCGGACCACAACTGGCGCTATAACGGTCATAAATATTATAAAAACACCATATTTCTATGATAATGTTTTTGTTTGTTTTTTTTTAAATGTATATATAATTAATTTGGGTGGTTACAGGCTTGCGAAATAATATGTAAACTTTTTTCTTATGCGCTTAAATACTTGAAGCACTTGAACCCCGATAATCACTGCTTGCAGCTATATTTATTTATTTATTTATTTATTTATTTTGTATTTTTATTGGAGGGAAAAAAAAACCTGGTAACTATTTATACTGTTTACTTACAATTATCTGAATATGTTTTTAAAATGTAATTTATTCTTGTGATTGAAAAAGAAAAAAGAATATTTTTATTCAGCAAAGGTGCACTAAATTGATCAAAAGTGACAGAAAAGATGCTTATAATATTACAAAAGATTTCTATTGCAAATAAAAGCTGTTATTTGGAGCTTTCTATTCAGAGAATTAATTGGTAATAATAAGAACTATTATTAATAATTGAGCACCAATAAAAATAGATAAGTAACCACCAAATCAGCATTTTAAAATGATTTCTGGAATATCATGTGACACAGAACACTGGAATAATGATGCTGAAAATTCAGTATTGCTATTACAGGAATAAATTACACTTAAAACATTTTCAAATAGAAAAAAAATATTACAATAATATCTAACAATATTACTGTTTTACTGCATTTTTGATTATATAATAAGTGCAGCTTTGTTGAGCAAGAGACTTTCAAAAACATTAGAAAATTTATTATTTCAAACTTTTGGTTGTGTACATGCTAGTTTTTTTTACCTCAGTGTAGGCACAACACTTTAACGCCTCAAATGCTGTATTTTTGCACATTTCTTAAGCATAAAAGTGCATTTTCAGCTGCTCACTTAGTCTTGGAATGCTTTTGCTCTTGTATAATCTGTTTAGATATTTATGTTTCTTATTAATTTACTTTGATATTTCAGATATCAGTGTCTTAAATTTCACAAGTTGGTGCTTTTGAAATTTCTTTTAGAAGGTTTTGGGTTGTTTATCTCTCTTTTGACTGGAGTTCTTCCATGTACAGTGTGTTTCTCTAATGCAGTAGGTTTTATGAGTATTTGTTCCATCCTTAGCAATTTGTATAGTCCTATTCCCAGCGTGCTCTCACTTCTGATGTCTCTTCCTTCTGACACGGGAACTTACAGTGATTTATTTCCACTGCAGACGAAAGATCCCATGGTGCGCATCTCTCTGGACAACTACAACAGCATCTTTGCAGTGACGCCCAGTGGGATCGCACGCTACCTGACACTACTGAGGCCCGTGGACCATGAAGAACAGCCGAGTTATGCCTTCACGGTAAGGGCTCCGTGCCACCTTTCCTTGACAAGCCTGCTTAGCTCTGTCTCTGTCACTGGGGCTTGCAGCTTTCATGTCAAGGACTTTGTCTAAACTCACTTCTCCACACACTACTTGATTTTTCGCTCTGGAGTTATTTTTAAAACTGCACACCGCACTAAAGGAATTTTGAACGAGTTCAAGCCATGTGGTCGTATAGATTCTCTATGCATTTGTTTCTTCTTAAGTATGTGACATATCACGAGTCTTCAAGATATATTTTTTAAAAATCTAGTTGAAAGCACATGTACCAAGTTCTTAGAAATGTAGTCAATATATTCATGTTGTTTTCATGAGGTTTTGAAAATCATTTATACCCATTTAGACCATTTCATATCAAAGAAAACTTGGAATTTAATGAAACCATCAAGTAAAAAGCCTTGAATTACACCTTGATCGTTATTTTCAATATATTTTTTAAAGTATTTTTAAAAAGGTTTAAAAAGGTTTTTTTTTTTACTTTTAATGAATGATTTTTTATGATTATTATTATCATCATTGCATTTTACACCCCCAAACTAACCTTGCCTTCTCCAAAATGTTATATCAGGCCATTTAGCACTTTATTTCCACCCTGAAACAAACAAAAATAAGAAAAATGAATACATAAGTAAACACATACATGTATACATACATAACATAAAAAAATACAATATTTATATACTCAATGTGTAATGTGTTTCTTGAATAAATAATAGATCATTTCAAAAGTCTTTTACTTTCAACATTTATTTATGTATTTATTTACTTAGTGTACATATATACAATTAAATTAAAAATAAATAAATATAAAGACTTTGAGCAGGCAACTTTCTTCCATTGTTGTTTTGATTAATTGAAAAAATATATTTTCAAATAAATAACATTATCAAGGTTTGGTGGCATAAGGGCTTTTCACACTGAGCTTAACCTAAGCTTAAGTTTATCGTCGTTCTAAACCCAGTCTTTATCCTCGGGTAAATGTGTGTTTCACACTTGTAATTTAGAAGTGCACTGCTTCTTTTTTTATAAACAGTTCTTTTCACTTTTGAGGAGAAAAATGTCAAATGGTGATGAAAAATTGGATTGAAGAAGTGGACCGTTATAGTCCACCAAAAAGTCTACTCAGGAAATACTTGACAGTACGGTTTGCAATAATATAACCACTAAAGCTGTAAACAGGTCATGTGCTGTATTCATCCAATCAGTGAACAAAAAAAAAAAAGAAAAGAGGATGGCCCTTATTTTTGAACCTTTGAAATCTTCTGCTCTCACCCTCCTAGTCAACTCTCCTTTATGAGAAATGGAAATAAATCAAATTTCCCTGAGGACTATGTTTAGGGTGTGCTCAACAAAGGTGAAATTCTGTATTAATGACCATAATTAATAATTATACAAAACCATTACAGGGCTCTACATTTACTTTTCCTTTTAGGAGCACTTGTGCTTACTTAAAAAAATTGAACAGTCAAAATCAATAATCAAAAAATTTGATAAAAAATTAGCCTTCCCATTACAAGGTGGGGAATTTTGTTTTTACATTTGTAATGTCATTTTTACTAAAAGTATGTCATCTTTTATATATATATATATATATATATATATATATATATATATATATATATATATATATATATATAAGCTTTTAATGTTATAATGTTTTAAATATATAATTTTGAATACAGAAATATTAAATGACTCAAATAACTGAAAAGATACTTTAAAAATGAAACTAAAACTGCCAGTAGGTGGCAGCAAGTCACTGATTTAATTACTGAATCATTCATTCATTTAATTCGTTCGAACAGCTGATTCATTCAGGAATAAAGCAAGTGACTGTTTTTATGAATGGGAAATTGAATCCTGATTTGATCACTAGATTTGTTTAAAAACACACGTTCATTCATTAACAAAACAACGCTGTGTTTGAATGGAGATGCGCAGCGGCTCAGTTGTGATTTGTGATTCAAACTATGTTTGACAACGAAATAGAGCAAAAACAGGCAATAGTGTTATAGTTAGACAATGTAAGTCACTTAATATTAACTTCTTGTTTATTTAAATAACTGTAAAGATACTTTAAAAATGAAACTAAAACTGCTAGTAGGTGGCGGCAGGCCACTGATTTAATTGCTGAATCATTCATTCATTTGATTTGTTCAAACGGCTGATTCATTTGGGGAATAAAGCAAGTCACTGTCTTTATGAATGGTAAATTGAATCATTGACTCACTAGATTCCTTAAAAAATGCACGTTCATTCTTAAACTAAACAACACTGTGTTTTGAATGGAGATGCGCAGCGGCTTAGTTGTGGCTTGTTTCAAACTATTTTTAATGACGAGATAGACAGGGTTCCCACGCTTCTTAAAAGTACTTGAGATATCAGACACATAGATTCAAGGCCTGGAAAGTACTTGAAAACAAATATAGGTCCTTGAACGTGCTTGAAATAAATTTTAAATAAATTTTGTTTAGTAGAATGGTGCTATTTCAAAATTTTTCCTATATGCACAGTCAAAGACTAAATGAAACAGCGTTAATGACTAGGGTGGAAAACCTATGGCTGCATGAACCTATGGAGAAGCAGTGCATTTGTGACTGAAAACTACTGGGTGCGACTATGAAAAAATATTTAAGAGCATCACTGCAAATGACCCTATCAGTATATTTGTGCTTGCGCTGAGGGGAGCTTCAAATGTTTCTAACATGCTTACAATGTGTTTTTGCAGCGGTGAGTAGTGTATCACAGACATATGTTGATTCCTTGAACACAACTCCATTTACATGCACAAGTTTTGGTTCAATCTGACTGAATTAATTCCAATTGATGAATCTTAATGTAGTGTTTACATTAACGCTAAATAAGTGAACGCTTTGATGTGCATGTTTGCCACAAGCTTTTTTTTTGTTTACATGCGCACACTGCGCAAATATATTGTTTCCCATTGTTTGCACATAATAACCACTCTCCTACACTGTTTCTTTATTTATTTTTAACAGCAGAATTAATATTTAACCATTTCTGGATAAATATTACATATAAACTGCTGTGTCGTGCTGCTTATATTAATCATGCAGTACCTCACCGCACCTATAACGAGTCGTCTGTGGATGAGCTGCATTGATTATAATGGAAGATCTTGATGAACAAAGGAGAGAGACAGATTTATTGATTTAAGGGAGTTTGCAAATGATATTGATTTATTACAACAGTTCACTAAACAAGAAGTTAATATTAAGTGACTTGCATTGTCTGAACACTATTGCCTGATTTTGCTCTATTTGTCAATGAAAATTGTTTCAAAGTAACAGCTGAGCTGCTGTACGTGTCCATTCAAACACAACGTTGTTTCGTTTATGCTTGAATGGACATTTTTAAACGAATCTGATTCAGTTACCTATTCATAAAGACACTTGCTTTGTTCCTGAATGAATCAGCTGTTTTAACGAATCAATTCAATGAACGATTCAGTGATCAAATCAGTGACTTGCTGCCACCTACTGGGAGTTTTACTTTAATTTTAAAGTATCTTTTCTGTTATTTAAATAATTTAATATTTCTATATTCAAAATTTTATACATAAAACATGAAGTTTAATACATAAAACACGACTGCTCAAAATAGTCTAAATTTATGAAACCTACACATTCAAAACCTCGTTACGAAATTTTTAAGGTAAATGTTAAGTGTAAGTGAAATGTTAAGTACTGTAAGAGGTCTTTTATGACACTAAATATGCTGGTGTGTGAATTTGATAGGTGCTTGATACAAAATAAATGGTGCTTTAAAAAGTCCTTGAAAGTCCTCGAATCTGGTGTTCATGAAGGAGTGGGAACCCTGAATAGAGCAAAATCAAGCAGTAATGTTACAGTCAGACAATGTAAGTCACTTAACATTAAAGTCTTGCTTATTTACCTATTGTATTAAATCAATATCTCATTTACAAACTCCCTTAAAAATCATTAAAAGCTGTCACTCATTTTAGTTCATCGCGATCTCACAAAGTTCCATTATAATCAACTAAGCTCTCTCTACACTGCACAGTGAATCTCTTATTTACACTCTCTTTACACTTTGTTTATGAAAGGATTTGTGAGATATGCCTGTGATATATTACTCAACGTTGCAAAAAACGTAGAAATCTTTGAAGCTCCCCTCAGCGCAAGCACAAATATGCTGATTGGGCTAGTCGCACTGGTGCTCCTAAATATTTTTTCATTGTGGCGCACAGCACACCAAACAGCAAATGCGACTGAAGTGGTCACACTGTAGAGCCCTGCATTAGTAAACTGTGAATTAGGAAAAAAACGAAAACACCGAACAGCGTTGATAGTCTTAAAATGTGAAATTACTGAAATGTAGCGCTTTCGTGCTTCAGGTGTTCCTAGTTCGAATCCCGGCTCAAGGACCTTTCATGATCCCATCCCCCTCTCTGTCTCCCACTTCATTTCCTGTCCACTTACTGTTCTCTTGAAATAAAGGCATAAAACACCAAAAATAAATTATTTAAAAAAAAAAAAAAAAAAAACTTAAATTACAGCGCTGCTTATGAGAACTGATCTTTGAAAGATTGAATTCCGGTCTAGAATGTGATGACAATCCGACGTGTGCTTCAGCTGCAGAAACTGGAAAGAGATTTCGTTACTCTCTGACAATCTGCCAAATGTAAAGAAGTTGTGAGTGTTCTGCCATTCTGCCATTCTGTCGTGACGTGTTAAGTATGGTAACCCATATAATCATTTAACCCATTCAAGTGCACATACACAGCAGTGAGAAGTGAACACTGCTCACACACAACATGAAGGCCCCAGAGGATATCTGGATGAATTTTTGCTTACATTACATACATTACATAAAATATGTATTAAACACATCAACATTTTTCTCAGTAAATATATGTGCTTCTGACTTGAAATTTTCACCAGATGTCAGTAACAACCCATGTAATCCATACATACAAAGAAAACAAAACAAATAATTTCATAAATTAAGTTATGTGTAATAAAATTAAATGACACAGGTAAAAAGTATTGAACACATGAAGAAAGGGAGGTGCAAAAAGGCATGGAAAGCCAAGACACCACCTGAAATCTATCAGTAATTAGAAAGCAATCCTGCCCCTTGTCAGTGGAAATTAATATTAGCTGCTTCAGTCCCAACATCTATAGTACCAGGATGATGAAGATGAAACAAGGGAGGACATTTCAGCAAGACAGTGATCCCAAACACTGCCAAGGAAACTCTCAATTGGTTTCAGAAAAAGAAAATGAAGCTCCCAGAATGGCCCATCCAATCACCTGACTTGAATCCAATAGAAAATAAGAACTTAAAGGTGCGTTCACGCCATATCGGAATTTTTATAATTACAAGATTCCAACTTGTAAAAAGCGTTCACGTCCTCGTAGAACTCGTAATTACAACTTGTGAACTGGGAGTCTTCTGAGAGCTACGACTTGTACCACATGACCGCTGTACCACTTGACCAACGTAGGCTCTGTTTAGGTGTTGATAGTGTTGCCATAGAAAAGCATAATTCCGAGTCCGAGGACGTGAACAGCTCCGACTAGAACGTCACATGTTGTCATCTCGAAATTATGGTAATTACGATATGGCGTGAATGCAGCAAAAGATTAGAGTTCATAGAAGAGGCCCACAGAACCTTCATGATTTTAAGACTCTGTGGAAGAATGGACCACACTCACACCTGAGCAATTCATGCAACTAGTTTCTTCATACAGGAGGCGTTTTGAAGCTGTCATTACCAACAAAGGCTTTTGTACAACGTATTAAAAAAAATGTCAGTAGTTCAGTACTTTTTAACCATCTCATTCCATTTTATTACACATAACTTTATTTCTGAAATTATTTGTTTTGTTTTATTTGTATGTATGGATTGCTAGCGTTGTTATTGACATCTGGTGAAAATTTCATGTCAACAGCAGCTTAGAATTAGAGAATTAAAGATAGAATTATCTTTACCAGAAAAAATGGTGACGTGTTGACTACTTATTTTACCTGTTGTGTGTATATATATATATAGTGCTCTGCTGCCACACTGGAGCACACTCGCCACAAACTGGACAGGGGTGGGAATACAGCTACAATTTACAAATAGATCACCCCCAGTGTAATCTGTCAAAGTGATGGATTTTTCCGTCACTGTTAAAAAAAATATGTCAATGATGGACAATTTTTGGTTAACGAAACCTCTGATATATATATATTTGTATTTTGTACTATTTGTAAATTGTAGCTGTATTCCCACCCCTGTCCAGTTGGTGGCGAGTGTGCTCCAGTGTGGCAGCAGAGCACTGGATCCAGAACAAAAACAAAACTGTCACAAATCTTTATTACGCAGAGGACCAGTAGCTTACCCACTTTAGCTACAGTGATCTTTCACGCCACATTGAAGAGCGCCACGGTATTTATTGCTTGAATTTCCTAATGAAACAGACAGAATTTGAAATCTGAGAATCTGAGACATGGTTTCACATCAAAAGTAACCAAGAGCTAAGCCTACTGCGATTTATTGGATGGGAGGCACACTTTGTACTGTTCATGTATGAACTGAAAACAGCATAGACCGAAAGATCGATTAGGATTTAAGAATCAATGTTGGTTCATTAAAATGAGGATCTATTAAAATAGAGAAATCATTTTTTTGTTTTGTTTTTTGTTTTACCCAGCCCTACCGTATTTTGTTGTTTTTAAAGTGCTGTCGTCCTGTAGGTTAATGTTTAAAAATGAAAATGTGAACAAAATGTTATTTAATATTATTTAATAATTAATTTATTATAATTAAAACATGAAAATTAAAATGATAATAATAGATTGACATATGACCTATGACATATGACATATATATATATATATATATATATATATATATATATGTATACATATCTTCTTCTTTTTCTTCTTCTCCTTGTTATTCTTAAACCAAAAAACATTCTGTACTGCAGCTTTTAGTAGTCTTGGTACTTGTACTTAGTTACAATGCTGAATAGCACATCGCTGCATCAGGTCACAATGCAGAGCACTGCAGTCGTGCCATCAGTAATTCTCTCAGGATCCTGCTACACAATTCACACAAAAGCACCATATTTCACTACCTATCATACTGTACAATAGAGATATGCAGATCTCAATTTGGTGACATGTAGGCAATTGCTGTTTTCCCCACATTTTTGCTTGGTGGTGAATAGATTTGAATTAACGCTGAGCACGTTCGTGGTTATTTTAGTCTCTGACATATATTACAGTGATACAGTGGAGTGTATTATAGTGCTGTCGGCCTGTTAATGAGAGAGAACAATGGTATTTTTAGGACCAGGGAAATTATGGAAGTATGGGTCATACTATTATGACCTACACAAAGAATACACAATTGCATCTCCCTGGGTAATGGAAACACATTTTCTGCAATTGTGCATGTTGGCGCTCTTACTTGTCAATACATGCTTAACATTTTTAGCAGCATTGTCTACAAAGACAGAATATATAATGTTTTTAAAATGGATATTCACAGCACTGAATGTATGTATGCATGTAAATAATTCTAATTGTATAATTAATAAATAATTATAGTTATTTATTTCAGATTATCCTATAGTTAAGATATATATATCTTAATATATACACTGCTCAAAAAAATAAAGGGAACACTAAAATAACACATCCTAGATCTGAATGAATGAAATATTCTTATTAAATACTTTGTTCTTTACATAGTTGAATGTGCTGACAACAAAATCACACAAAAATTATCAATGAAAATCAAATGAAAATCAAATTTATTAACCCATGGAGGTCTGGATTTGGACTCACACTCAAAATTGAAGTGGAAAAACACACTACAGGCTGATCCAACTTTGATGTAATGTCCTTAAAACAAGTCAAAATGAGGCTCAGTAGTGTGTGTGGCCTCCATGTGCCTGTATGACCTCCCTACAACACCTGGGCATGCTCCTGATGAGGTGGCGGATGGTCTCCTGAGGGATCTCCTCCTAGACCTGGACTAAAGCATCCGCCAACTCCTGGACAGTCTGTGGTGCAACGTGCCGTTGGTGGATGGAGCGAGACATGATGTCCCAGATGTGCTCAATTGAATTCAGGTCTGGGGAACAGGCGGGCCAGTCCATAGCATCAATACTTTCGTCTTGCAGGAACTGCTGACACACTCCAGCCACATGAGGTCTAGCATTGTCTTGCATTAAGAGGAACCCAGGGCCAACCGCACCGGCAAATGGTCTCACAAGGGGTCTGAGGATCTCATCTCAGTACCTAATGGCAGTCAAGCTACCTCTGGTGAGCACATGGAGGGCTGTACGGCCCTCCAAAGAAATGCCACCCCACACCATTACTGACCCACTGCCAAACCGGTCATGCTGGAGGATATTGCAGGCAGCAGAACGTTCTCCACAGCGTCTCCAGACTCCAGACTCTGAACCTGCTTTCATCTGTGAAGAGCACAGGGCGCCAGTGGCGAATTTGCCAATCTTGGTTTTCTCTGGCAAATGCCAAACGTCCTGCATGGTGTTGGGCTATAAGCGTTTGAGCAGACACATGCACATTTGTGGCCTGCTGGAGGTCTTTTTGCAGGGCTCTGGCAGTGCTCCTCCTGTTCCTCCTTGCACAAAGGCGGAGGTAACGGTCCTGCTGCTGAGTTGTTGCCCTCCTACGGCCTCCTCCACGTCTCCTGATGTACTGGCCTGTCTCCTGGTAGTGCCTCCATGCTCTGGACACTACGCTGACAGACACAGCAAACCTTCTTGCCACAGCTCGCATTGATGTGCCATCCGGGATGAGCTGCACTACCTGAGCCACTTGTATGGGTTGTAGACTCCGTCTCATGCTACCACTAGAGCGAAAGCACCGCCAGCATTCAAAAGTGGCCAAAACATCAGCCAGAAAGCATAGGAACTGAGAAGTGGTCTGTGGTCACCACCTGCAGAACCACTCCTTTACTGGGGGTGTCTTGCTAATTGCCTATAATTTCCACCTGTTGTCTATTCCATTTGCACAACAGCATGTGAAATTGATTGTCAATCAGTGTAGCTTCCTAAGTGCGCAGTTTGATTTCATAGAAGTGTGATTGACTTGGAGTTACATTGTGTTGTTTAAGTGTTCTCTTTATTTTTTTTGAGCAGTGTATATAATTATTATTATTATATATATGAAGAGTTCAGATGCAAAACCAGATAAAAGCCCTCTCGGTCAAAAATGAGATAATGATACTGAGTGAATGCTCTTGACACATATTATACGTCCATCAAATACTTTTTCTTCAGACTCGCTAAAATACCTGCCGCAGCCCAATCAGAAATACCAGTACTTACATAGAAACCTATATATCTGAGCCTGATAAAAATGCATTTTCTCTAATATTTCATAATGTTACTGTTTTTTTGCTGTATTTTTGATCAAATAAATGCAGCCTTGGTAGCCATAAGAGATATTTTTATTTTATTTTATTTTATTTTATTTTATTTTATTTTTATTTTATGTACACCATAATATTGTCCATCTTATGTTGTGTTTCTCTGCTAGCTGTTTTACCAGTTTTCCTGACAGTAGTTGCTAACTTTCCTTCTCAGCTGCATATATACATGAAATGACTTATGAAGTAATGGAGCCTTTCAGTAATGCAGCTCACTTCCTCTTACTGGAGGTGCGCGTCCTTGAATTTGTTTTTAAGCAGAAGCGACCGACATGAAGGACTCCACCTAAGCGGCACCCTGGAGCTAACTGAGATGTCTGAGCTGTCTAGTTTGACGTGCCAAACTTTGCACATGTGATAAGCTCAGCTCTTGAAGCGTCTCGCTGAGATGATGTCATGACTCTAGGATTGATTTCCCTCTTAAAGTTGGGTAACACTGTCTCTGTGGCAACAGCAGTTTCCAATTTCACCGTTGTTTGTTAAAATACAGTGCACTCTAAACACTTCCTAATTCGTCAATTGTTGATGTCACAACTTATAAATAAACTAGTTTCAGCCAAAACATTGTCGCTCTTGATGCAGAATGATGCTTCAGTGTTATATTTGCACATCCAGATGCTTTTTTGGGTTGTTTTTATTATTGCAGGAGCTTCAGCTTCTTTATTACAATGATACGGAGGCAGGAAATTGTGAGGGAGAGAAGAGTGGAATCGGATAATTGCATTCCCCATGCCAGATCCAAACTTGCATCTAGCACACGAGCACCACAACTCCGACATGTCAAGTGCACAGGCTCTACCTGACAGATATCACTGAAATAGGTGTCCTGAAGAAGCAAGTGTGTCTCTGTGACAGACTCACAGCAAACAACAGTGAGGGGAGTGGCCCATACTTCTTTTTAGCCAATCTGAACTCACAGAATTATTTTAGGATTGTCGTATTTTGGAGGTTGTGTTGTTGAGGGATGGCAGATGCCTAATTTGGTAGTTCAAGGTGTGGTCACACTAGATTTTACAGGAATGGTTCACCCAAGAATTAAAATATGTTTTATCATTTGGTTTATTATCTATGAAGAGCCATCTTTATAAGGGTCTATCAATCCTGGCTGCCTGCTTCCCAGACGGACAGAGTCTAGGTTTAAAGTGTTAGTTTATGCCAGAATGACAATTTCCTGATAGTTTTCTCACCGCCATGTCATCCAAGATGTTCAGGCCTTTCTTTTTTTCTTTTCTTTTGTTTTTTTTTTTTTTTTTTGAGGAAAACATTCCAGTTTTTTTTTCTCCATATAGTGAACTTCAAAGGGCATTAAAGTGAGTTAAAGTTCCAAATTGCAGTTTTAATTGCAAATTGCAGTTTTAAGTAGCCTCAAAGGACTCTACACGATCCAAACCAAGGAATAAGGGTTTTATCTAGTGATAATCATTTCCTAAAAAAACAAACAAACAAAAAAAAAAAAAAACGATATACTTTTTAACCACAAATGCTCATCTTGCACTAGCTCGACTTCACGCATTACATAGTCACATTGGAAAGGTTGTGTGTGACGTAAAGTACCGACCTGGTGTTTACAAAGCGAACTTCGCGTGCAAAAAAAGTCAACCGCACTTTACAAAAAAAAAGGTAAAACAATGATGTCTGATGATTTCGAAGTCAGAGAAGAAAATTTGTTTTTCACCTTACCCTACCTTTTTGAACAGAAGTACACAGAAGAAGATCAAACCACAAGTTATCTTTGCAGCATGATTACGAAATGCATGAAATCGTTAATGCACATCGCAAAGCTAATGCAAGACGAGCATTTGTGGTTAAAAAGTATATAAATTGTATTTTTATTGTTTTTTTTAGAAAATGATAGATTGTTTCGATAGACAAGACCCTTATTCCTCGACTAGGATTGTGTGGAGCCCTTTGAAGCTGCATTAAAACTGCAGTTTGGACTTTCAGCCCACTGATCCCCATTGAAGTCCACTATATGGAGAAAAATCCCACACTTAAACAATTAAGTTTTGACAATATTCAACATTTCATATAAATTAATATTCATAATACATACACATATTTTGAATATTGTCAAAACGTAATTGCTGAACTGTAATGCATTATATATATGTGTGACCCTGGACCACAAAACCAGTCGTAAGTCGGGTATATTTGTAGCAATAGCCAACAATACATTGTATTGTATTGTATCGTATTGTATTGTATTGTCAAAATTATTGATTTTTCTTTTATGCCAAAAGTCATTAAGCTTTTAAGTAAAGATCATGTTCCATGAAGATATTTAGTAAATTTCCTATTGTAAATATATATAAACTTAATTGCTGATTAGTAAGATGCATTGCTAAGAACATCATTTGGACAACTTTAAAGGTGATTTTCTCAATATTTAGATTTTTTTGCACCCTCAGATTCCAGATTAATTTTTTTTTTTTTTTTTAAATTGACCTTTATGACTGTTTTTTTAACAGCGTTATTTTTTCAGTAACAAGTAATCAAACGAATTACTGTTTCCCCCGTTACAACGCTGTTACAGTTACTGACAATAAAAATTACTGTTACTTTAATTTATTATAATATTATTATAATTTTATTTTTCTGTTCATCTGAATGGATGCGCAGTGTACCTGTATTTGACGAATTGTAGTGAAGGCACACGACTAGCCGTTGCTTTGTCTCACACACACAGAAAAAAAAATACAGAGCGAGAGAGACTTACATACCATGCAGAATTGACGTGCTACATATAAACAATAACGGAGTTCCTCTGGAATTCAACTTCAGCTTTTAAGAACTGCCAGTTTCTCCGGTAGCAGGCGTAACTAATGCGCAAACGGCAATCTCATTGGCTGACGCTCACCTATTATTGTCCCTGTATTGATTTTAGCAAATCAGTTCGAACAAACGCAGACAACGTGATTAATATTCATGAACCTAGCAGCTCATTAATCCTTAGTGCGTTTTATATTGTTATTAGTAGTAGAATTCATAGTAGTTTTGTTCATAATCTAAATTATCATAATCATATAACTTTATCATATCATAAAATATCATATTTTCATATCATAATGTCTTACTTATAATGCTTGACTGACTGACGCTAAGTGTACTTTCAGATATTTAAAAAACTCTGCCATTAAGCTTTATATATGTATAGTAGTCGACATTTAAGGTAGAGTAAAACCTATCGTCATAGTTGTCCTAAAACCAAAACAATACCCATTTTTGTCTTAGGACAACTTAGATTAACTTTTTTGATCTACTTAAAATGTTGACTACTATATAATAGTATATCAGATATTTAATATTAGTCTGGTGAGTAAACTCAAAAAAATTCATTAATTTAAATTTCATTCATTTAACATATTTAATATTGGGGGCATCCAAGATTTTTGACATATTTGAACATTTTTTTTTTAAAAAAGTAACCTAATATTTACTTTCCCTGGTAATTAGTTACTTTTATAATGATGCAACTCAGTTACTAACTCAATTACTTTTTCCAAGAAGTAACTAGTAACTATAACAAATTACTTTTTTAAAGTAACATCCCCAACACTGCTAAAAAAAAACCTAATCAATATTCTTGAAACCGAAAAAAAAAAAAAAATTCCTAACAATTACCTCAAATTCACCTGGATAGCCACTGAAACACAGTAGGCCACAGTATTTTGTTGTTGTCCTGTCTCCTTCTTTTGTTTTTCAACTGTGAAACAACAACCTTGTGGCCAAACAAATGAGTACCGAGTATGTGTGGTTAGAAAATTGCATAGGGAATGCTTTGTACGCATACCCTCTCATACGCAAAGTATGCTTTGGGCTTATTACTGGACATTTCTCACCATGCTTTCATGCTGAAAAGACCTTTGTGCCCGATTCTATAGGAGTGTGTAATTACGGTATGAGAACACTAAATTGTGGCGGGGGCTGTGATTGAATGCTGATTCTCAGTCAGACGTGCGTCGCGGTCGGCTCATGGGACGTGGGCTGCAGGACTTAACATTCACTGCACTGAGCCTCACGCCCGCTGAGCGCCGATTCATTCAGAAACTGAAACCAGCTGGTCGCATCTAAGGGAACAGAGGAGTTCGGGTCCCGTTGGTGATGTTACTGTGCCGTGTTAGGCTAGCGTGTCACATACAAATGGCTGCTTAGAGATGCCATTATCTGTCTTGCGACAAGATGAACTTTGTTTGCCGGAGCAGTGGAATATCAAGTATCTCATTTGTCCTGTCTTTGTAGCCAATAAACATTGTTTTCACTCGTTTAAATGAGTCTGTTGGGCCACGTTGTTATACCCATGATGCGGTTAATCTGGAGGAAATTGTTCTCTGAAATAGCACAGAGGAAAGTATTGTACTTACAGCTGATTTTTTGAAGGCCTACATCCTTGAGTAGCGTTTCAAGGCTAAGCATTGTGAAAATTTACTGTAGTGACCATAGCTTCTGCCAAAAAACATATCGACTACTTGGCATTGGTAACCACTGTCATAAAAACATTAACATTGTATTGTTATACTTTGCAAAGAAAGTGTGCAAAACTAGCTGCTACAATGCTAAGTTGTTAACATGCTCTGGTGGATGCTAAGTTCTGAGAGGCTTGTGGGCTTGTGACTATGTGAATGCTAGAGTGTTGTTAGATGGTAGTTATCCCCATAGTAGACTACATTTTTTACACTTTTGTTGATTACACAGTATTTCAAACAAAGTATGCTTCATTTTATAGCAGGCTAGAAAGTCAGCTGTCAAAAGAAAGTTTAAGACTAGAAAGTCTGCTATCAGAAAGTTTTGCCCTTGTCCAGTGTCTGTGCTATTTCTCTCCAAAAAAAAAAAAAAACAAAAAACAAAAAAACAAACAGTCCGAACCAGTCTTGCTACCTTGTGGACAAAGTAATTAGTGCACTGTGGGTGCACAGCACAGGGATGTGTAAACTGTGTGTGTAAATTTCACGCAATTTGATAAATCGTTGTGTGCATGAACAGTATATGCATACTATGGAAGCCAATTCCACTACGTAAAAAAAAAAAAAAAAAAAAAAAAAAAAAAAAATAATAATAATTGTGACTTCTTATCTCACAATTCTGAGAAAAATTCAGAAATGTACAAACTTGCAATTGTGAGCTACAAAGTCAGAATTGTGAGATATAAACTCACAGTTCTGACTTTTTTTCTCAGAATTGCATGATATAAACACAATTGTGAGAAACAAATTAAGAATTGCTAGATTTATATCTTGCAATTTTGACTTTATTTCTCTCAATTGCGAGTTTATATCCCGCTATTCTCATAATTGTAAGTTTATATCATGCAATTCTGAGAAAAAAGTCAGAAATTCTGACTTTATAACTCTTACAAGTTTATCTCTCACAATTCTGGTTTTATAACGCACAATTACTAGCTTATATCACAATTCTGAGGAAAAAGTCAGAATAACAAGTTTGTAGTATGGAATTCTGAGGGAAAAGAATGTGTAAACTGAATTTTGAGGAAAAAAGTCAGAATCGAGAGATACAAAATCACATTTGTAGGAAAAAAAAATCTGAATTGCGAGTTTTTATTTTGCAATTGTGCCTTTATTTCTTACAATTGCGAGTTAATAACCTAATATTCTGACTTTATAACTTACAATTGTGAGTTTATATCATGCAGTTGCAAGAAAAAAGTCAGGACTGTGAGTTTGTATTGTGCAATTCTCAGGAAAAAAAAACTCAGAATTGCAAGATGTAAATTCAGAATTGCAAGAAAAAGTCAGAACTTTGAGATACAAACCACCATTTGTGAGAAAAAAGTCAGAATTGAGAGTTTTTATCTTGCAATTGTGACTTTTATTTCTCGCAATTGTGAGTTTATACCCTACTATTCTGACTTTATAACTCGCAATTGTGAGTACATATCATGCAATTGTGAGAAAAAAAGTCAGAATTGTGAGTTTATAATGTGCAATTCTGAGAAAATTCTGAAAAATTCAGAATTGCGAGATATAAGCTCGCATTTGTGAGAAAAACGTCTGAATTGTGAGTTTTTATTTTGCAACTGTTACTTTCTCACAATTGACAGTTTATACCCCACTATTCGGACTTCATAACTCACAAGTGTGCATTCATATCACACAAAAAAAAATCTGAATTGCAAGGTGTAAACTCAGAATTGCAAGGGAAAAAAATCTGAATTTTGAAATACAAACTCGCATTTGCAAGAAAAAAGTCAGAATTGCAAGAAAAAAGTCCAAACTGTGAGGTAAAAACTTGCAGTTACCTTGTTTCATTTTCTATTCAGTGGTGGAAACGGGCTTCTGTAGCACACTATGCTGTGCTAATGGCAAAATCTGCACAGTTCACATAACCCTACACACAGAAACCAAACTACACTGTAAAAAAAAATCTGTAAAATTTACGGTTAAAAAAAAACGGCAGCTGTAGTTGCCGGAATTTTACCGTAAAAAATATGGTAGCAACGTTTCGCGTTTTGCGGTTTTTACTTAAATTTACAGGGAAGTACCGTAATTTCATTAACTGATATAATGTTAATGTACCAACCTACTGAAGTACTGAAATCTGTTTTGTACCTTTGTAATACACTGATAACCACCAAAAGCAGGTGGTGATGAGAAAATCACATGATGAACCAAAGCTCATCACAAACAGTTTTTAAATATTAGCAAATATAGAAGGTGCACAGTGCCATTCACACAAACACTAAACACCATCATGGTAACACATGAAAATGAAATGATGCAATAAACATTCATTTAAAAACACTATATGTAACATACAACCCTAATGTACAAAACTGCTAAGAAAAAGAGTTATTTCCACCAAAAACAACATCAAATTAAAAAAATATATATATATATGTAACACACAGAATTCTGGGAATGTCAATTTACAGTTATTCACTGTAAGTTTTATGGTCTTTTACCGTTAACCATTTAACAGGTTTTTTAATATAGCATTTTTACAGTTTTTTACTGTTAAATTCACTGTAATTTTTTACAGTGTACATTTTAGGCTTTACTGACTGAAATGCTAACAATAGTAGTAGTAATGCTAACGTTAGCAAATGCTACAAATGAAATTGGTTGACCAGTATATTGGCAAGGCTGATATTTTCAGCCAATATGTGCAATTTTTAATTAATGGCGTTTTCGGCTGATATTTTTACTTTTCACCAGTAAGTGTTGTGAGTGGGATTTTTATTGTGAAAGTATTGAGAACCAAGCACATGATTGCCCATTCTCCATCTTTGTTTAACAATTCTGTCTAATAATTGATTAGAAAATGTTGTATTACTTTATTCATATACTGTCTGCATTCAGCCAGGCTTATCAAAATATATATAATAAATATTTAAAGGTCCCATATTGTCAAAACTAAAATTTCCAGGCTTTTTTTCATGATAACTGAGGTCTAGGGGCTATGTAACTACCATGTAAGTTTCAATACAGTCAATCTACAGCAAAATGCACGCAGTCTGCCTAAAGTAGCTGTGCCTTTTCACAAGCCATTGTGACTTCCGTAAAAATGTGACGTCCGATCTACTCAGTCACTGCCTTCAGTCACCACCCCCAGAATGTAATGCATTTTGCAAGAGTAACAAACATTATTAACAAGTTTACCTTGGGCGTCTTTTTGCAGCATATGTTCTCGCATAACGTGCGTCATCACTGCAGCACACAGCCTTTACGGCATCGGTTCTGGCTATTGTTTAGTGCTCATTACAGAACTGATCCCAACTGGCAATGTCTAGGTTCCCAACCCGGGATCGTTCCTGGAATTAATCCCGGGACGTGTTTGAGTTCAGACGTGTTGCGCACAGAAGGCACTCTTGCAATTTTCCGGAATCAACGCCCAGTGTGAAAGGGGCTTTACTGAATCAGTAGGAAAGCAATAGTTAGGTAGCTTACTCTGCATTCAGTGTTTGAAAAAGAAAATTCACGTTGTAAGCGTGTTTAAGGAGGTGGTTGGTTGTCACATGTCGTCGCCGATTTGGCTCAAACATGTTATGTAAGGCTGGACAATATTTCCCTCAGCAGTGAGCATCATTACCGGTGTTTCTATTGGCCTTACTTGTGAGTATCAATCAACAAACCACAGCAGGCTACAGCTTACATGACCCTACCTGTGGTTGGCCTGGCCATGCGTCACTCAGAAAACAACAACCCAATCAAAAGATAGCCTCATGAATATTAATTAGACAGGCCAAAATCAACCTATTCATAGCAGAGCTCCTCAAAGAGGAGCTGTAAAAATATATTGAGATGGTTTTTGGTACTTATACCGCAAATATATATTCTTAACAACATCAAGACCTAAAATAAAACTCCAGAAAGGTGTACAATATGTGACCTTTAACACCACAAATCTTGTAAACTTACCTGTTCTTTTCGAAATTATGATTGCCAGTGCAAACTGATTTTTTTTTTTATCAAGTTTCAAATTTTTGTTTCAAAATGTATTCATGTTTCATATTATCAAATATTATGCGAAATATAAATCACAGAATTGTAATGCATGTGTTACTCATTATGTTAAAATGAAATAGTGTGATTATATAGGCCAGTATCACCTTTATATCTGCACTGGTTTGAAAAATGGTGGGATATGAAAAAAAAAAAAAAAAAAAAAAAAAAAAAAAAAAAAAAAATATATATATATATATATATATATAAATATATATATATATATATATGTATATATATATATATATATATATATATATATATCCACCATCAGTTATTAACATTTTCATTTGTCTTTTATTCATGATATTTGACTTGACTACCTCCTTCTGTGCTCGAGCTTCAGCTCTTTTATTCCATGTGGAGGTTGACAGAAACACTTCGCCCTTCTCACAGTGCAGTCCACAACCTCTCTGTGATATCCCATTAGTCTAGTTGACAGCTAGTGAGGCAGTTGGGAGTACCGCCAATGGACTGTTCTCTGCACACAAGAGCATTCATTTGAATAATTTGGCTAGGCTTTTGCTATCACAATAAGCAAAGGGAAAATGCACGAGGCTATCTGCCTTTCATATCACAGTATCTTTTTGCTGATGTGTAGTTAGCAGCAATTTTTAAATGTTGCTTTTAGCTTCCCTTTTCTAAAATGGCTGATTTACAGTAATTTATCTGGCCACAATGTGTAATTAAGAAGCAAATGTGGTTCTTCTCAGTGCGTTGAATGTGTTTTTCTCTGCCTCATGGTCTGATATTAAGAGTTTCATTACTTCTTTTGTAGATGACCGCCTCAGATGGAGTGCAGGAGAGCTCTCCAGTCGCAGTTAATATCACTGTGATTGACGCCAATGACAACACACCTACCTTCCCCAACGTCTCCTACAGTGTGAATGTTTACACAGACATGCAGCCTGGAGACACAATCTTACAGGTAATCAATAAAATACTCTTGCACTGCAATAAATTCACTTCTTTAACAGTGTTTCATCTGGGTTTCCATGAAGACATGTAGTCGTGAATTTATTTGAAGCCTTATTGTCCGACAATATATTTTAATTTGTGCTTTATATACTTTATACAGTAGAAAATACAGTCAAAAATAAAATATGGATACGTTCTGTAAAAATAGCCATTTTATACAGTTTTGCTTCTCAAATACATTGACCTTGCTTTAGAAATGTTTAAATGTCTTTCCTGGAAAACATGGCAAAATCGTTTTCGCAGAGCTTTTCACCCTTAATCCACTCATTTGAATTAATAGCTGTAGTTCCCACATTTACGAGGGGCTTATTGCTGCAATAATTGCTTAGATCTCTGTTTAATCTTTGTCTTAATGGGAATTTTCTTTTGAAATGTGTGCATAACTGATTCTTTTGCAATCAGAACATGAGCGGAGCACAGATTTGCTCTGACATGCTGAAAGATTGACCCCAGAAGTCAAAATTAAAAAGTGCAAGTTGTATCATCTAAAAGGTTAACTGCTCTATTGTGTGCTGGTAGTTGTCACTTCATAAAGGTTCTGAAATTAATCCTTATCTCCCTTTCTGTAGAATCAGTGAGTCAAAAAGATCTGTGCTGCATATTACTAGTAGGTAATAATGTCATATGTGACCCTGGACCACAAAACCAGGCATAAGGGTCAATTTTGTGAAACTGAAATTTGTACCTCACCTGAAAGCTGAATTAATACGCTTTCCATTGATGTGATGGGATAGGGCAATATTTGGCCAAGATGAAACTATTTGAAAATCTGGAATCTGAGGGTGCAAAAACAAATCTAAATATTGAGAAAATAATCTTTAAAGTTGTCCAAATGAAGTTCTTAGCAATGCATATTACTAATCAAAATAAAGTTTTGATATATTTACGGTAGAACATTTACAAAATATCTTCATGGAACATGATCTTTACTTAATATCCTAATGATTTTTGGCATAAAAGAAAAATGTATAATTTTGATACATTAATACAATGTATTGTTGGCTATTGTTACAAATATCGTCACACACATATATACATATTGAAGTCTTGTATATACATATCTGTCCGTCCATATTGTTCTGAATGAGGATTCTCATTAACGTATTTCATCAATTATTATTATTATTATTATTATTATTATTATTATTATTATTATTATTATTATTATTATTATTATATTACTTAAAGTACTGTCTATTTATTTTAAATATTTAAGTTTTTGTAAAGTATTTCTGCATAGAGATGGGGGAAGAGGTTAAAAGGTTTTTAATTTTTATCTTATACATATTATTTTGCAGCTCATATTGTTCTCAATTGGGATGTATTGTTCTCATTAATGTATTGCATCAATTTTAAATTTTAATAATTATATACATTATTAATAATTTCAATTATTAATAATGTATAATAATAATAATAATAATAATAATAATAATAATTATTATTATTATTATTATTATTACTACTACTACTACTACTACTCAAAGTACTGTCTACTTATTTTAAGTATTTACATTTTTGTTTAGTATTTTGAATTCATTATGATTTAAAATTTTTTTTACCTTTTTAAAAGGAATTTAATTTAATTTAATTTAATTTAATTTAATTTAATTTAATTTAATTTAATTTAATTTAATTTAATTTAATTTGATTCTGAACTGGGAATTACATTAATGTATTATGTACATTTTAGTTATTATTATTGTTGTTGTTGTTGTTGTTATTATTATTATTATTATTATTATTATTATTATTATTATTATTATGTTACTTAAAGTAATATTTACTTATTTTAAGTATTTAAGTTTTTGTTAAGTATTTTTAAGATTGAGATTCATTATGATTTCTTAAATATTTACTTTTTTAAAAGGATTTTAATTTTAATTTAATTTTGTTCTGAACTGAGAATCTCATTAATGTATTACATCAATTATTATTATTATTATTATTATTATTATTATTATTATTATTATTATTATTATTATTATTATTATTAATGTTCTGTCTACTTATTTTAAGTATTTCAGTTTTTATTAATAAGTATTAATTAAAGACAGCACAATCATGATATATAATACATGCTAATTAGAATTTAACTTCAAAATCTGCTTAGTTATCATGGAAAATGTTGTAATGTCAAATAAAAATAAAAAGCATGGTGTAAATTCACCACAGAGTTGCTTAAGCACAATAAACAGTGTCATTATTCACTAATTACTCATAACTCATAATCCAGTGTAGCCAGTTGCTGAATGTGCTGAATTCTTTTAGGAAATCTGGCAAACATGACATGTACGGACATGTACTTGGCAGGTTTGGTGATTCAGCCTTGTCCAGAGAGGAAGCTTGGACAGTGATGAACGTGAATAAGCACCTTTGCGGCTCCTCTCTAAAGTAACGGCTCCAATTTATTTTTTTAGCTGACAGCAGTGGACGCTGATGAGGGTCCCAATGGGTTGGTGAGCTACAAAATCTTGGCGGGGGATCAGGGACACTTCACCATCAGTGACTACACAGGAATAATCACGGCGCTGCCCGGTGTCAACCTGACCGTGGGCCGCTCCTACGCCCTCACCGTTAGGGCAACCGACAACGGCCCTGCGTCCCAGAGAAGGTAAATCAACTGAAAACCCAATGAGGGTTGAAAAAGAGTGCGCCTCTCACTCTCTAACAGAAGACTCAACCTCGCATGCCCGGTTTGAGATCAATACAATGCCACATGGTGACAGATTTCGTTTCGGAAATATCCCCGAGAACACTCTGCCGATATTGGTCCCTGCTCTTGTCCATCTGACACTTGGAAGAGCGGAAATTAAGGGCTTTTCACTCTAATTGCCGCTACCTCCCCTCCTGTCCAATTCATACCAGCCGCTGGCCTCTGTAATTCTTGCTGACCGCCGAATCAATACAGAGGAATGAAGCAGAAATAGAACGAGGGCAAGCAAAGTTCATGAAAAGGCATTGTTTCACTTTGCTGTTCGGGAACAAGTTTAAAAGCGTCTAATATTCACAACAAATCTGCCTAAATTCGAAGTTCTGCTCCACAGAGTAATACTTGGTTGAAACTGTGTATCCACTTTACCGAGGTGTATGGTTAAAGCCTAACACAGCAGGTGCGCTATTATATGTGTTGGACAGATGGCGGTTGAGCTCGTGAGAACCGGATAGTTATTTTCATCTCTTATTTTTCTGTTTTAAAGTTTTATGAGAGCGCTGGCATCAAATTTATCATACTGGAACATTTCCAAAGTGGAAATACTCCCCGATCTAATTTGCTGCAACCACACTGATGAGCGCCTTGATACAATGTGTCATAAAACAATGACAGTACCAGGTTGGGTTCTCACTAAACATCCGGAAAACAACCTGGAATTGGACTGCTGTTGTTAGATAAAAGTGTTCAGATATTGGAGGAAGCTTCATGGTGATTTCCTTTGTCAAAAGAAAATCCATACAAGAGTGCTACATGTGCTCAATCAACAGTATCCGGTTACACTCTTAAAAATAAAGGTGCTTCATGATGCCATAGAAGAACCTTTTTTGTCTACATGGTTCCATAAAGAACCTTTAACATCTGAAGAACCTTTCTGTTTCACCAAAGGTTCTTTGTGGCAAAAGAAGGTTCTTCAGATTATAAAAAGGTGAGAAAGAGATGGTTCTTTAAAGAAACTTTAACTGAATGGTTCTTTGTGGAACCAAAAATGGTTCTTCTGTCGTATCGCTGTGAAGAAACTTTTAAAGCACCTTATTTTTAAGAGTGTACATCTCGTAATCACAGAAAATAAGATGAGTCATCTTGAAGCCAAGTGAAACTATTGAAGTCAAAAAACAAAAAAAAAATGTGGTGCGTCCATATCCAGGTAACAAATTTAGTTCATAAAAACCTGTTTTGAAATGTTTCTAGAATTTCCAGTTTTCTTGTCATGATTATAACATTGTTTAAAGGTGATAAGAATGTTTTACTAACTTTATTTTCACTCAAAATATAATATTATTTGAACGTTTATTTAATATTCTAAGACAAAAAATGTCCAGTTTTCTTTGTGTGATTATAAGGTTTTTTAAAGGTTAAAAAAAAAAAAAAAAACACTTCTTACAACATTCTGGTAACTTTATTTTCACCCAAATTGTAACATTATGTGAAAAAGTATTTTTAATATTCTATCAACATTAAAATGTTCTGTGCTCATGTTGTGATTTTAACTCTTTTTAAAGGTCACAAAAATGTTTCTTAGAGCATTTAAGTACAAATCACACGAACATTCCAAGAAAAAAAAAAATTCTAAAAATGTTTCTCTAAACGTTATTAGAATATATAAAGTATTAATAAGGTTGAAAGAACATTCCATAAACATTACTTTAGGAAAGTTTTGCCCTAACTATTATATAACTATATATACGTATAAGGGGCATTTCCTCCAAGGAGGCAAGGGAGGCAATGCCTCCTCAAATTATTGGATGAGAAAAAAAAAAATTCTAGTACAAAAATATACCAACATATAGTGGGGGGAAGGAAAAAAGATCCCCTATACGTTTGCGCAAAGACAAAGACATGATCAGTCTATAATTTTAATGGTAGGTTTGTTTGAACAGTGAGAGACTGAATAACGTCAAAAAAAAAATCCAGACAAACGCATTTCAAAAAAGTTATAAATTGATTTGCATTTTAATGAGTGAAATATGTATTTGACCCCTTCGCAAAACATGACTTAGTACTTGTTGGAAAAACCCTTGTTGGCAATCAGATGTTTCTTGTAGTTGGCCACCAGGTTTGTACACATCTCAGGAGGGATTTTGTCCCACTCCTCTTTGCAGATCCTCTCCAAGTCATTAAGATTTTGAGCCGGATGTTTGGCAACTGACTAGGACACTCCAGGACCTTAATGTGCTTCTTCTTGAGCCATTCCTTTGTTGCCTTGGCCGTGTGTTTTGGGTCATTGTCATGTTGGAATACCCATCCACAACCCATTTTCAATGCTCTGGCCCTGAGGGTACATGGCCCCATCCATCCTCCCTTTGATGCAGTACAGTTGTCCTGACCCCTTAGCAGAAAAATACCCCTAAAGCATTATGTTTCCACCTTAATGTTTGACGATGGGGATGGTGTTTTTGGGGTCATAGGCAGCATTCCTCTTCCTCCAAACATGGCGAGTTGAGTTGATGCCAAAAGTTTGGTAGGGGGTAATTGAGAATGAATGGGGGAAAGTCACGTGAGAGGAGGCAATGCCTCCATCACGATATGATTGGATATGACTGGTTATAATAATAATAATAATAATTCCCGCCTCTTGTGTTTGTGCACGTTCCGCGTTCACCAGTTTGAATGAACAATATAATGACATTAATGGAAAGACTCACGCACTTAGATATAACCACTTTGTTACATCAAAATAAGACTTAAAACAGCATGAAAACATGATCTGTGGGAGTTTTTAGTGAGTAATCAGCTTGGTGAAATTTAAAGTAAATCTCTGTGTCTGTGAGCAGTATTTACCAAGCTTTGATGACTGATGATCTGAAAAATTCAAAAATACTTCAAAGTTAACTGAACTGAATATATTCTTTATATTGTTACTGCCTTATTATTTTGGATTAAAATGTAAAATGCTTGAAAACACTAACTTGATAAGATGTATATTATTATACAGGTGCATCTCAAAAAATTAGAATATCATGAATTTTTTATTTTTTTTATATATATAATTGTAACTTATTTTAAAAAATGAAACTTTCATATATTCTAGAGTCATTACATGTAAAGTAAAACATTTCAAAAGTTTTTTTTTTTTTTTTTTCATTTTAATTTTGATGATTAGAGCGTACAGCTCATGAAAGTCAAAAGTACAGTATCTCAAAATATTAGTATATTTACATTTGAGTTTCATTAAATGACCATCCCTGCAGTATAAATTCCGGGTATCTCTTGTTCTTTGAAACCACACTAATGGGGAAGACTGCTGACTTGGCAATGGTCCAGAAGACCATCATTGACATCCTCAACAAAGAGAGTAAGTCACAGAAGGTCATTACTGAATGGGGTGGCTGTTTACAGAGTGCTGTATCAAAGCATATTAAATGCAAAGTTGACTGGAAGGAAGAAATTGGGTAGGCAAAGGTGCAAAAGCAACAGGGATGATGGCAAGCTTAAGAATAATGTCAAGTAAAGTCGATTCAAACACTTGGGAGAGCTTCACAAGGAGTAGAATGAAGCTGGAGTTAGCGCATCAAGAGTCACCACGCTCAGACATCTTCAGGAAAAGGTTACCAAGCCACTTCTAAAACAGAAACAACATCAGAAGCATCTTACCTGGGGTAAGGAGAAAAAGAACTGGACTGTTGCTCAGTGGTCCAAAGTCCTCTTTTTTCAGATAAAAGTAAATTTTGCATTTCACGTTGAAATCATGATCCCAGAGTCTGAAGGAAGACTGGAGAGGCACAGAATCCAAGCTGCTTGGAGTCCAGTATGAAGTTTCTGAAGTCAGTAATGATTTGGGGTGCTGTGACGTCTGCTGGTGTTGGTCTATTAGTTTTATCAAGTGCAAAGTCAATGCAGTCATCTACCAGGAGATTTTGGAGCACTTTATGCTTCCATCTGCTGACAAGCTTTATGGAGATGCTGATTTCCTTTTCCAACAGGACTTTAGCACCTGCCCACTGTGCAAAAACTACTTCCAAGTGGTTTGCTGACCATGATATTACTGTGCTTTATTGGCCAGCACAAATGAACTTTTTCATGATATTCTAATTTTTTGAGATGCGCCTGTGTATTATATATTCACTCTGCTCATGAGATTGTCTTCTCTGTGAAGGATACACGCACTGCTAGTTAGTCTAAATGAAGGTATCTCACAAGGCGGTGTGATTATGGAATCACTACTTTTTGAAATTACCTTTGCGTCAGGAGTTCCTGTGGTGCCTTACAGTGCTGCCTATTTAGTCAACTCACCCAATTTTGGAACAAAGCCATCGCATTTTAGGAAATTATATGTTGAACCTCGCTGTGCATTCTGATTGTTTTGTGGCTGGTGTGGTATAGTTAGTAGCTGGAGGGGATGCATTAGCTGTTATGCCGCACCTTTGAGTGAGACACTTAATACGTTTGACAAATTAAGGAATAAAAATCATGTTTCTTTTGTTTCTTCAGAAGTTCCATCACTACGGTGTATATTGAAGTACTGCCCCCAAACAACCAGAGTCCTCCCCGTTTCGCTCAGCTCATATACAGCCTGGAGGTCAGTGAGGCCATGAGGACTGGAGCCACGCTGCTCAACATGCAGGTGACTTACCAATTACCAGCTGAGATACTCTCATTAGGGTTTTAATGTTTAAATAAAAATTTGTTGAGTATCATACTAATATTATTATTATAAATGTATGCATGATCTGTCCAAATTTTGGAATAATTAAAGGGTTAGTTCACCCAAAACAGAAAATTCTGTCATTAAATACTCACCCTCATGTCTTTCCAAACCCATAAGACCGTTCATCTTCGGAACACAAATTAAGATATTTTTGATCTGAGAGCTTTTTGACGCTGCATAGACAGCAACACAACTCCCACACTCAAGGCCCAGAAAGGTATTAAGGACATTGTTAAAATGGTCCATGTGACATCATTGGTTTAACCGTAATGTTATGAAGCTATGAAAATACTTTTTGTGCGCAAAGAAAAAAATTTCGTTCACGTTCACTAGAGTATCACAACGTATGCGTATGGTACTGCTGACACAGGAGACGACAGTCTGACATTCTGATATTCTGACATTTATAAAAAATGGATATATGTAATGCATGTCAAAATATCAAAATATTTCAGCTGTGTATGCAGTAATTTTTTGTGTTTTGCTTTTTGAAAGTTTGGAGGCTGAGTGTTTCTCATTATAACTAAATTAGTGTAACAGAAATGCTTTTTGTCATTTGCAGGCAACTGACCGTGAAAGAGATCCCATTACATATACCATCCTGAGAGGAGATCCAAACAACGTCTTTGAAGTCTCCCAAAAGTAAGCTCGCTTTGAAAGGCCGGAATATGTCAGCTCTGCCAAAATCCATCACGTTTGCAGTTTGAATAAGCAGAAGTTATATTATAATTGTGGTTCAGACACACTCACACAATGCTTTGCACTCACAGAAAAATACAAAGAAACAAAAGCTTTTTTTCTCTGTGAAATATTTGTGTTTTGGTTAGCCACGTCCTGGCATGCACTGGATGCAGATTACATTATGACACAAACACGATGCATAATTAATAAGGACTGATGAAAATATTAATTCCCCCATTTCAAATAGCAGCTTAAGACATTTCATTTCTTTTGCTTGCAGTGAAGGACCGAAAGTACTCCGAGCTAAAACCTCAGATGCATTTTATGTGATTTAGCACACCGTAAAACGAGTGAACAACATTAGGTGGCCGATATCTCACACTCTCTTTCTTTAGTAATGCATTTAGTAAAGCATGTTATACTCCGTAGTGTGCAGGGTACCTAAGGGCATTTCAATCACAGCTAGAGCAAAGCTTCTGATCCTGTTTTTTTTTTTTTTTTTTTTTAAGCATGATATCACAACCAGGATACTGTACACTTCTAATGAACTGCTACTGTTTTTTCAATAAGCAGCACGTGAAAAACAGAACAAATATAGCTGTATTTCTTGAACTACCTGAGCTTATCTCTCGCAGTTGCAGTCTCTTCCCTTCCTCTCCTCCTCCTTCCCACAATGCTTTCTGCTCCCTGCGGAGTTTACGATAGAACTGTCTGTTAGAGGGGATTGTGTAACTGTGGAGTCTGGAAAAGTCTGGCTGGAGGGTGAATATGGTGATATAAAGTGTATGTTTAAAAAGCACTTTCATGGGGGTTGGAAGTGTGGGGTTATCCTTTCATAAAGTAAGCGAAATGGAATTTTAAAGTGGAATTATTCAGAAAAGTTCAAAATGACTATGATAGATTTTCAAGCAGAAGGGATGTAAGAGTTTTAAATGGATTTTAGATATTCCTAACTTAGCTTAGGCTAAAGTGCCAGCTCACCTGATTTATTTTGGAAATAGATAGCCTGATGTGTAATAACTTGATAGTCCACATTTTCAACATTTGTGTTCTTCGGTTTAAGAGACTTAAAGATATCTGGTTGTTTCAGTGCTATATTCATACATAAAGTTTGTGATCAGTAAGATTTTTAATGTTTTTGAAAGAAGACTTTTTGGCTCATCAAGGCTGTGTTTATTTGATTAAAAATCCAGAAAAAAACAGTAATATTGTGAAATATTATTGCAATTTAAAATAGTGGTTTTCTATTTTGATAGACTTTAAAATAGAATTTATTCCTGTGACGCCTGTGTTTATTCCAGTCTTCAGTGTCAAATGATACTTCAAAAATCATTCTAATGTGCTGATTTATTATCACTGTTGCAAACAGCTGTGCTGCTTAATATTTTTTGGAACCTGTGATACTTGGAACCTGTGATACTTTTTTTCAGGATGAATAAAATGAATAAAAAAAGAACAGGCCAGCATTTATTTAAAATAGAAAACTTCTATAACACACTACCGTTCAAAGTTTGGGGTCAGTGATTTTTTTCTTTCTTTCTTTCTTTGAAATAAATTAATACTTTTATTAAGCAAGGATGTGTTAAATTTTTAACAAGTAAAGTAAAGTAAAGTAAAGTAAAGACTAACATTATTTATTTGGAATAAATGTTGTTCTTTTTAACTTTTTATTCAAAGAATCCTGAAAAAAGTATCACAGGTTCCAAAAGAAAAAGTAAATTAAAAAATAAGCAGTGCAACTGTTTCCGACATCAATAATAAATCAGCATATTAGAATGATTTCTGAATGATTATGTGACACTGAAGACTGTAGTAATAGCAGATTAAAATTCAGCTTTGCATCACAGAAATAAATAATATTTTAAAGTGTAGTAAGAGAAAACTGTTATTTTAAATTTTCTTCAAAAAAACAAAAATTCTGATCCCAAACTTTTGAATGGCAGTATAGTTTCTTTTGTACAGTGTGTGTGTGTGTGTGTGTGTGTGTGTGTGTGTGTGTGTGTGCGTGTGTGTATAGGGCTGTCAAACGATTATACAAAATAAAAGTTTGAGTTTGCATATATATATATATATATATATATATATATATATATATATATATATATATATATATATATATATATATATATATATATATATTGTGACGAGTCGGCTGCCTCCCCCCTAACTATCAGCTTCACCCCGTCGGTAATCGCCCTTCACCAGGCTCCTGACTCGTCACATAATTACACACAGTACACACACATATATTTGGCAAACTTTTATTTTGTATGTTATTAATGGTTTGTATGTTAACCATTATGTTAACCATGGTTTGTATGTTAACCATTATGTTGGTTATTAATCACGATTAATCATTTGATATGTATATAATAGTTTCTTTGCTGATGTTAACTGCTTTTTTTCTCACCCTTTGAATTAATTAGTGCATGTTTGCTGCTATGCTTTTGGAAAACAGAACTACATTGTGATATATTCATAAAACAATCTGCACTGAAATATTACATTTGTTAAACTGTTCATGAGATGAATGAGATGACTGAATTTCTAACATTGGGATGCAGAGTTGTAGGTTCTACACACAGTCAGAAATAAACCAAATGCTTAACATTTTTCTGCATTTTATTCATATCATAGTTTATCTAGTGTTCAGTGTGTCATATATATATATATATTTTTTAATTCAGTTTCACTAAATTTGAGTTTTGATAGTTGCAGTTGTTTCATAGTACAACAGCATTATTTTAAAAAGGTGAGTCCTTTACAACTGCAATGACATCATGTAAACGTTGCAACAAATTTCAGGTCTTATGACAATAAATAAATACCCTCCTGTTCCCTTTCAGTTATTCAGAAACACCAGCTATAAAACTCTTTTTCATACCTGGCTCATATGGTTTGGTTTATCTTTGCAGCTGCTGCTTATAATACCAATAATAAACTTGTGTATTCTCTGGTTATCATTACAATTGATGCTGTTCAGTAGGGGAGTAATTTAGGGTGCGTGCATGCTCTTAGACATGTACAGACAATGCTTTGCAGTGAATGCATGATGAATATACATGAGGTCCTCTGGAGCCTTGAAGATGCTGCTTTGAATTTGTTTATTTCATTTGGAGAATGGGTGACTGTCTGCAGCAGTGTCCACCCGTCTGACAGATCCTCTGAGGGCTTTAGGGGACATATTGTGTCAAGACAGAATGATTGCCCGTTTCAAAACACGAAAGAGAAAATTTTTGCATATGGAATTTTAGCGCTCCATCTTATTCAATAAACACTCACTATCCATTTAAGAAGGCATTAAATGTTCTGTATTGAAATCTTTTCTGCACAAATGAAGTATGCTCTTGCCTTAAAACTTAATTAACATCAAACTACTGACCACAGAAAGTAAGCAGTAAATGGAATTATATTTTAAAGGGATATTTATGTGACTTTTCTATCGATCAGGACAGCAGTTATTCATCAGATGATGGAAAATAATTAAATGCTTGAATCATGAATAACAACAAAATGGATGGCATAAAAGCAGCCTGAAGTTAGCGCTATTAAAGTAGTTAGTTCTTGTTATGAAAAAAGTCTACATTTAACTTTTAAGTATAAAAGTGATGAAATTCTATCTAGAACGTCTCGATAACATCACAGTAATTTCCAGTAAATAGCATTACATAGCATGCATCACTTCCTCACCACTGGATCCTCTGCAGTGAATGGGTGCCGTCAGAATGAGAGTCCAAACAACTGATAAAAACATCACAATATTCTACAAGTAATTCACCCTACTACAGTTTTCGCTTGTAAACATTTGATTTGTCATATTTCTTTCCTGATTTAGACAATATGACTTTTTCACTGGAGAAAGCAATGTTAAAGGAGAAATCCACTTCCAAAACAAAGATTCACATGTACTCGTGTACTCACCCCCTTGTCATCCAACATGTTCATGTCTTTTTTTCTTCAGTCGTAAAGAAGAAATGTTTTTTGAGGAAAACATTTTAGCATTTTAGCAATGGTTTGACATTAAAAATGTCTTAATGATGGATTTGTTTCTTATAAACATGTGGTTTTTCACTTCACAAGACATTGTTTGATGGACTGGAGTCATGTGTATTACTTGTAGATTATTGTGATGTTTTTTATCAGCTGATCAGACCTTTATTCTGACGGCACCCATTCACTACATTGGTTAGCAAAAGATGCTATGCTACATTTCTGCATATCTGTTATGATGATGAAACAAACTCATCCACATCTCGGATGCCCTGTATGTTTCTGGAAAATCTGTTTTTATTTATTCCTTTATTTATTTACAGCTTTTCAAGGTTTATATTGTTGATTATATGTAGCATATTTGTACTCCAGAAGTAACCCCGGCAGCACACAGTCCTCTGACTTTTACAGTCCACAGTTTGATGAATGTCTCACTCACTGTTTCACACATTCTCAGTTAAACTTGCGTTACCACGTAAACAAATGTAAATGTGTGACCGAATGCACTGTGTACTAGAACTCATTTGAATTGGGCACAATGTTTTACTCATGGCTGCTGTTGCCTGACGACAATTAATTCAGTCCTAATCATCCCCAGGCACACGTAAAATGTCCTCAGCCTTTCACAGTAGCACAAGTCTTACGAGGAATGAATATATTGGCCAGCCATCTCATTCAGCAGCACATAATTCCATCCAGCTTATATATGATGAACTAATTTCAGCTGAAAATGATTCACTTTGTCTGGATTTTGGCTGTGGCCTGTTGTGCGTATGACATTTTCCAGTTTTGTTTTCTTGGCACATGGTGTGAATTTTAACAGTTTTCCCCCCCTTTCACTCATGCTTGCCCTCTAAAGCTGCCGTAAAGTTAAAACACTTAGACCTCTGGGCTCTATAATCCTCAATTTTCAACATCATTTTTGCTTTCAGGTCCGGCCTGTTGTTGCTGGCCAAGACGCTGGACAGAGAAATCACGGATCACTACACGCTAACGGTCACAGCCTCCGATGGCAAACCAGATGGGGTAAGACTGAAGCCTGTCAATCAATCACACCCAACTGAAGATGAAAAGCTGCCGTAGCTCCAGTTCAAAAGATCGTAATCGAATCTTCTGCTTAAACAGACATCATGTGTAGACACGGTACAACATGGCAGGTAGAGTCTAACAGAATCAATCATATTGACGGAAAGAAGGGCAGATGAGAGTTAGAAAAGGTTGTAGTAAAAAATTGTGCTGGGAGTATCATATAGTCATCTTTAGTCCCATGCACAAATCTGTTTAATGTTGCTGGCTGCATGAATGTGTTTACACAACTGCTTAACAAATGAAAGAAATTAATGCAATCATGATTTATTTATTCTGTCAGTCATTCTTACACTCTGTGATTATTGCTTGTTTATTAATCAATTTGTTCTATTTAATTTATGTATTTCATATACTTCCAGTCAAAAGTTTGGATTTAAATGTGATTTTTAAAAATGGTTTTGAAAGAAGTCTCTTTTATGCTCACCAAGGATGCATTTATATGATAAAAAAATAAAGTATTTTGTCAAATATTATGTAATGTAATTTAGCTGTAAAGCTGGTTTTCAGCACCCATAATAAATATATATATACATATATATATATATATATATATATATATATATATGTGTGTGTGTGTGTGTGTGTGTGTGTGTGTGTGTTTTATTACTTAGTATATATTAGTATAATATGTGACACTGGACCACAAAACCAGTCTTAAGGAGCACAGGCATATTTGTAGCAATACATTGTATGGGTCAAAATCATTAGCATATTAAAGAAAGATCATGTTCCATGAGGATATGTTGTTCATTTCCTACTGAAATATATCAAAAGTTATTTTTTTGATTAGTAATATGCATTGCTAAGAACTTCATTTTGACTTTTTTCCCTCAATATTTTTATTTATTTATTTATTTTTATTTATTTTTGCACCCTAACATTCCAGATTTTCAAAAAGTTGTATCTCAGCCAAATATTGTCCTATCATAACAAACCATACATCAATGGAAAGCAGTTTATTCAGTGTTCAGTTGACATATAAATCTCAGTTTCAAAAAAAATGTACCCTTATGACTGGTGTTGTGGTCCAGGGTCCCATATTACTTTTTTTTTTTTTGCTTTTCTTTTTTCCATCAAATAAATGGAGCCTTGGTGAGAATATGTGACTTTTTTTTCAAAAGCTTTTTTTTTTTTTTTAATTCATTGTTTTATAGTTGTTGTATTGTTCATTTTTGTACTACTATAATAGTTATATATATATATATATACATATCTGTAATGGTGAAAATTTGAAAGAATACATAATATTTTATAGATGGTATAGAGGGTATGCATGTGACATCACCGTCAGCTGGAGTGGCAAAAAGACTGAGTGGCAGTATTGGTTTCAATGTGAATGCTGCGACAGAACACACAAAACACCTCTAAAACCAGAACGAGCTTTGCGATTGACTGTACAAATAGATTTGACAAGAAACCTGAGGTGTATTTTTACAGACTGCTGAAAGCAACTAAAAACAGAAGGAAATTAATCACTGCAATTCATAGAAACAAATGGTCTCCAGGCAGCGAAACACGGATTTGCAGTTATCATTTCATGTTAATATGTTGAATTGTGGAGCAAAATCATATCCTATGTATTGTATTATAGTATACCATCTTAAATTCTGCATAACTGGATGTTTTTAAACTGTTTGTTTTAAACTGGATGTTTTTAACTGACAAAAACTATACGTTTTTCAGCTGGACGATATATATAACATTGATATAAGTGATCACCAGGGTTTAGGCCAACCTATTTTGTGTTTACAAAATGAGTTCACGGGCAAATTTGCATTATTTATTCTCCCTGACGTCAAAATCAGACACATATAAGTGTTAGAAAACACGATTCCTGGCTGCTTCAATATCCATTGACCACTGGATATATGTGAAGTAGTAAGGAACATTAAATCAAGTTCAGCAACCTTTAGTTTAAACTGATTATCATTTGTTTTACTCGCATCTTCGCATCTTACCTATTAAATCCATTCACGCTGAAGGCTCTTTTGCCACTCAGTCCGGCTAAGGGGGCGTGTCCCGGCGGGAAAGTGACGTCAATGCATACCCTCTATTATGTTTATGTGAAAAGAAAGGAGAAGACTCACGTTGATTCAATTATTCAGTCAACCAATCAATCGAACTGCTGTTTGTTTGTTTATTCATTCATTTCAAGTGTTTGATTTCTTTTGTTTTCATGCTAATTACACAGTCGTATATAAGTGTAATTATGAAAATTGAACGAATTTTGGAGAAAGAATGATAAGGATTAGAATCAAAGTAAAGAGAAGCCTAATATTGATTCATTCACGCAACTAAACAATTAATGACGTGCATCAATCAAACAAATGATTCCTTCACTCACTGATTGATGTTTGTCCTTTGTGCATTCATCTGTTCGTTGGTTCGTTCTGCAAAAGTGTTTGATTTCCTTTGATGGGGTGAGTCTCCTAGCAGTTACCAGCGACTGGTCTCTCCTGTGCACTCCACTCTCACAAAGGGCTCACAGTGATTGATCTAAATAGAGGAAAATGAGGTGCATCTTACAATGGAGTGATTATGCTGTAATGATGGAGATAAACGAGCCGAACGGGCTTTTTAATTATGAAGCACCTTCTTTCGCTTCACTCTCTCATTGAGCCCGTTTCCCTTACTGGATGAACCAACAGTGAAAATCGCACTTGGTATTCCTCAATAAAAGAGATGCCTGGATTTACAATCCGCTTCAAGGACATGTAATGTGTTCACCTTCAAACTCAAGGATAATCACTCGCCTTCATCAGGGAGAAAGTGCATAAGGATCCGGGTTTAAGCACAACGGTCTCCATTTATATCCAAACTGTCAAGGTGGTTGTCAGGCGGTGGAATTATGTTATGTCAGAGTTGAAAGTCTCTGACTTTATTGTCACGTTAGCATAGCCTTTACAAGCAAATAATGGCGATTCCGATACTCTAATAACCCCTGGAATAATTCAAAGCACATCTTAATTGGCAGAATTTTCCGAGCCGTGATCTGTCCTCCTTCCTAGTCCCTGTGTGCTTAGCTCATGAAAGTAAGATGAGAAAACAGTGCAGCAGGTTTCATTCCCATCTTCCCATTTACCCACAAGTGTCCCTCTATGACCTTTCTGATTTACTCGCGGCTAAAAATCAAGGGTGAAGTTGAGACGTAAGGCTGGGGGAACAGGTGCGGTTTGGAAGGTTTTTAAAATTCAGTGACCTTTACTAAACCACCTGGTCATTAGCCAATTTAATAAACAGTCCTTTTTCTAGAGAGGAAAGATGGGAAAATAGGTCCCTTTCTAAAGGCCCCAGGTGACACTCAGAGTTGACCTCAGTGCCTGCTGAGGTCACCCGGGCTGATGTGAGAGCCAGACAGATTCACAAAGTCCACAAGAGAGATTTCTTCATCCCCAATCTGTGGTTAGAGGAACAGATACAGCCAGATGTCTGTCTGGTGTACACAGACATTTGACTATTGGCATAAAGTCTTCAGTATTACCTCCCTTTCAATCCCTATCCATCCTTCCATCCCACCCATTGCTTTTCAAAAGACATTATTCTTTCAGTTCTGAATGCTGCACGACCCAGGTTCAGAATAGGTGGTCGACCAATATAGGTTTTTGATTGGTATATAATATAAGACATTTTTTTTTTAAGATAGCAAATTACACAAACATTTCTACAATTAAATTGATATTTATTTTATGCAATATTTAGTTTACCCAAAAATGAAAATTCTGCCATTAATTCCCTCCCTCATGTTGTTTCAAACCCATAAGACCTTTGTTCATCTTCGGAACACAAATTAAGATATTTCTGATGAAATCCGAGAGCTTTCTGACCCTGCATAGACAGTAATATAACTGGCAAAGGTTGTAAGGACATGATAAACTAGCCCATGTCCATAATTTTATGAAGCTACATCGTGGTACTGCCGTTAACAGCGTCAAAGACTGATGCGGAAGAGAAGAAATTGTTAAATAAAGTCATTTTTGTTTTCTTTGCACACAAAAAGTAATTCTCATAGTTTCATAACATTACGGTTGAACCACTGATGTCACATGGACTATTTTATCGATGTCATTACTACCTTTCTGGGCCTTGAATGTGGTAGCTGCGTTGCTGTCTATGCAAGGTCAGAAAGCTCTCGGATTTCATCAATAATTTTATTAATTTTGTTCCAAAGATGAATGAAGGTCTTACAGGTTTGGACCGACATGAGGGTGAGTAATTAATGATGGAATTTTCATTTTGGGGTGGACTGTCCCTTTAATAACTAAAATATCTAAAATTCTAAAACTAAAGAAAATAAAGAATTTGAAATTAAAGTAAGTTAGAAAAAAAAAATATTTACATAACTTGCATATTACACAAGGACAGACCATCAAACGCATGCGTTTTTATACAGGATACAATGCACTCTGTAGCTGGATTTGCTGAAATTTGGAGGTTTGTGAAGTTAGATTAAATGTTCAGCAGGTATTCAAAGACATTTAAGTTATATAAATGAGTATTTTCTGAATGCCGACAGTCTATAAAAATATCATAGCATTCGCCATTCTATTATTAGACAGAACTGTTAAGTAGTGTCTTATATCGAATAATGTGCCCTCCGGAGGTCACATTTATCTGCTATATACATTAATGAGGCTGTCTAATTTCAGAAAAGCAAGCATTAGAAAACAGACTAATCCTCATGTGCTCCTCATGTTCCTCATATTGCACATTTTACTTTGGAATGTATTGGTTGATTTATTTTTATTTTTTTTATTTAGACAGCCTTGATGATGGCTAACAAGTGAGAACATCAGTGTTGGGGGTAACGCATTACAAATAACGCGAGTTACGTAATCAGATTACTTTTTTTCAAGTAACTAGTAAAGTAACGCATTACTTTTTAATTTACAAGAAAATATCTAAGTTACTTTTTCAAATAGGTAATGCCGGTTACTTTGTTTTCCCATTTATTTACTGACTAGTGTCCTGTCTCCATTTTGAGAGAAATCGGAAGTACAGAGGTGTGAACATGATAACACTGTAGTTCTAGACTAAATCTGAATATGGATTTACTAATCTCACTTGCAAAAAAATAGATTCAGTCTTCATCAAAATGAATTAAAACGGTGAAATGCAAACTGCAATAAGAAATCCATAATTAAATGTTAAATAACACAAATATCATTTTGTATTTAATCCTATTTTATTAACCAATGTCTTTGCTGGTGACCTTTGATGATCCAGTTCAACCATACTAATAAGAAAAATGACTTTAGATAAATTAACATTTGTGCTTCATTGTTTGTTTGTTTTTTTATTGCTGAAGAGTGTTGAACTTTCTTCTCCTGTGTTTTACTGTACAGACATGAATTTACTTTTCCTTCAGCCTGAGGCTTATTCATTTCACTTTGGTGTAAAAGGGCTTTTACATTTGCTAAAAATATAACTTTTTATTTTAAAAACAAACAAGCAAGCTCTCTCCAGATTTTAAAAGTAACACAAAAGTAATGTAACTCATTAATTTCCATAAAAAGTAATGTAATTAGTTACTTTTTTAGGAGGTAACACAATATTGTAATACATTACTTTTTAAAAGTAATATTCCCCAACACTGGTGACCATCAAAAGTGTGAATTTGGGTACCCTGTTGAAAAAAAAAAAAAAACAGCATATGCTGGTATGTTTTGAAGCATGACAGTTGGTTTGAACTGTTTTAAGCTGGTCCTTAGTTGGTCATGAGCTGGTTTAAGATGGTCCTCAGCAGGAGCTAGTTGCTTAGGACCAGCTTAGGACCAGACACATAACCAACTTAACCCAGCTCATGACCAGCTAAGGACCAGCTTAAACCAGCTGCCATGTTTCAAAACATACCTATCCAGCAAATGCTGTTTTTTTCAACAGGGTAGTATGAATGAAATTTCATTACCATGTTGCATCTCTTCACTGCCGTTTATCAGTCCTCTCCCGTGGGGCTCATGTGATAGTAAAGTGATCGCCGAATACACACTTTAGAATATCACTTTTTTTTGTATTGTTTTTCGTATACTATATAGTAGGGAAGTTTTCGATTTCGGACACAGTTTATAACTGTGTGGATGCAAAATAAGCATTCATTTGCGTCGCCACTCAAGTGCTTGTTTCTGATCGCTAAATATTGGCTTATATATCAGCCATCAGCGATATATATTGGTTGACCACTAGTTCAGACCACCAGTAATTTTTTTGCTGCATATTTGCTGTAACAATTGGTCACTAGATGATGTTGCTAAAGTTAAACTTACAGACACAATCAAATCATGATGCTCATGTTGCTGTAAATCGCCAGCTTCATTACAAATAAATGATTTGAGTTTTTTTGTTGTTGTTGTTTTAAACCACTGGTGGTGTGAACGGTGAAAATTGTTGTTGTGCATTTAAAATCGAAGCCACTGGAGAATGAGTGTTCTAACAGGAATACATGTCATGCCATTTCATTATGGAAATACACAGGTTTAGCCATGAAGTTGCAAGTTTCTTGCTTAAAGATTAATGGTATCCTTCCGGTTCCTAATCACAGGATGTGAACCTGTTTGTTGACAAACTGAATTACCTTGTGTGCATTTGTCTCGGCTCAAGATCAGCTTACCTTATTCTACCCCCAGAGCGTAGTGCAAACTCAGCAGGCTTTATTGCCGGCACATGAAAAATTTACAGGACCAATCTGCCAAATACTCCAGCATTTAAACCTTTAACAAATAAGTCCGAGCAGCAGGGGGAAAACCATCTGCTAATTTATGGAATATTGGTTTCCTCGCTGGCTCGTCTGGGACATTTCCCCCCAATGTTTTATGCTTCAGGGGAAGTAACAAGATTGACTCTGACTCAACATAAATGGATTCAGAATGATCTGACAAGAGGCTAAGCAACTATGTTGTGAGGACACCCTCACTTCCTGGATTCCTGGTTTTCACTTGGGTTTTAAGTAGCTATTTATTCATTTTTGCATATTTTATTTTATATAATTTTGCATTATATAGCAACATATCAAACCAATTGGCATTTATTTTAAAGAAATATAGCACAAATTAATTGTTCAAGCAAAACATTTCACAAAAAGAAGTTTGTTTTTAATGATAGATCTTACTGATACACATCATACTGATACTGATCTGTTTGCCTGATTCATTTTTTTATATTAATTTACTTGTTTGTTTGTTCGCTTGTCAGATCATTCTTGCAGTAGTATTTGTTTTGTTTGATTTGTTATGTAATTATCATTTGTGCAGTCTGGTAACAGCATCTGAAGTCCTGGTAGGAGGAGAAGCAATCATTTGTATAAAATGTTCTCAAAAACAACTTTCACCCTGTAGACTGTGTAGCTCTAATTTGATTTAACTGGTGCTTCCATCCTAGCAGGTTATGCTACCTAACCTGACCTCCAAAAACACATTTGTATACAGAAAACGGCAAAATCTTATTATTTTTGTGTGTATATTTGATGTCTGCTGCAAATAACTTGTGTAACGACAAGAAATAATTGGTCAAAGCTCTCAAGGTGCAGATTAAAGCAGTATTTATTTGTTTATTTGTTGTTTTTTTGTTTGTTTGTTTTTTCGTGAGTGAGAAAGAAGGCATTGCTTGCCTTAAGCCTAATTTTTTTATAACCAAGGATATTTCTGAGAACTTGCTGTGCATGTAAATGGTTGAATTTAAACACTGCATGGTGCAGACGCAAGTTGAGTTGAGTTCCTGTTGGGTTTATTTAACCCCAAAATCAAAAGAAACAAGTTAGTAATTATCTTTAGCATAAATCAAATGAGAACGATTTCAGAACCCTTGGGATATTTTGGATTATGAGATTATATACATGACAAATTAAGTCATTAAATTATTTGCTGTATGTACTATATTAAACTAATATATTAAATTATTCGTTATTACTGCCTTTTTAATTATAATTATAAAACTCTATTATAAAATTTGTAATAAAAAATTAACGTAATGGTTTAACATAAATTACTGCAGTGGCACTGTTTATATGAAAAATTAAGGCAATAAATCATTACTGTAATTTTAAATGACTAATTATTACTGGCTTTTAAGATTATAATATAAAATATAATATTGTAATATATTGTAAAATGTCAGTAGCTAATTTTATAATTTAAAAAAATAGAACATTTAAAATAATTTAAAATAAATAACTAAAATATGGCGGTATAAAATATCTGTAACTAATTTTATATGCATGACAATAATCAGAATGTATGAATATGTATAACAATGTATTATATATGTGTGTGTGTGTGTGTGTGTGTGTGTGTGTGTGTGTGTGTGTGTGTGTGTCTATTTATACATACATATTCTATATACATATTTTTTGCAATGCTTAATTTTCTACACACAATATATGGTGCCGTGGACCACAAAACCAGTCTTAAGTAGCACAGGTATATTTTTAGCAAAAGCCAACAATAATTTTATGGGTCAGAATTACTGATTTTTCTTTTATGCCAAAAATCATTAGGATATTAAGTAAAGATCATGTTCCATTAAGATATTTTGTAAATTTCCTACCGTAAATATATCAAAACTTAACTTAATTTTTGATCAGTAATATGATCAGATATTAAAAAAATGGACCCTTATGACTGGTTTTGTGGTTCAGGGTCACATATTATGTTTTTATGGCAGCTTTTCATAGATTCATATTCAGTGTTCCCGTGAAATAATCATGTCAAACTATATTTGCATAATAAATGTGTAACAGTACACTGTAAAAAAAACAATTTGTTGATTCAGCTTAAAATAATTTGTTACCCGGCTGCCTTAAAATTTTAAGTTCAGTCAGCTCAAAAAGGTTTAGTCAACAAAAGCTAAGTTGTACTAGGTGACAACTTAGATAACTGAGTTCATTCAACTTAAAATTTTAGGGTAGCTGGGTAACAACTCCAGCTTTTAAGTTTAACAAACCAAATAGTTTTAGTCAACTCAAATATCAGATTTCACTTAGTACAACTTAACATTTCAAGTTGACTAAACTTATTTGAGTTGATTGAACTTACAATTTTAAGTCTGCCGGGTAACAAACTATTTTAAGTTGACTCAACAAATAGTTTTTGTTGTTGTTGTTGTTATTTTTTACACTGTAGTGCTATGCTAATTATGTTTGCTGTGTGTATGAATGTTGAAATGTTATGTTTCCATTCCTCATCTTTCAAAATGTGATTTGTTGGAAATGTAGATTAATTGTTAATTGTTGTTAGTGAGTAGACGGAATTCTCTCTGCCAGCATGCTAATTTGGCTGCAGCCATCAATTTTGTTGAGGCGATCTATACTCTGAAACACTAATCTGCTCAACAGCTGTGGATATTTTTCATTAGACCCTATTCATAGCTTGATGATGAATGCAAATATGTTAGCAATTTCGCAAGTTCTGTGAAAATTAATCAGCGGAAATTGATAATTGTTTATGAAAGCCAAGACAGTCCGTTACCAGACAAAATCACACAGAGGCCTCAAGGTTCGCATTTCAGATTTGTTGATGTCTTTAGATTACTGACTGAAACTGAGGAAAGTTTTTATTTAGAGACGTCCATGAAATGATTGAAGTAACCTGAAGGTTTCTTGCTTTCAGACCTCGACCGCTACGGTGAATATAGTGGTGACTGATGTCAATGATAATGACCCTGAGTTCGATCCTCTGCTGCCCCTTAATCTCACAGTTCAAGAGGAAGAGGCAAATGCTTTTGTGGGTCAAGTAAAGGTAAGCCCACAACCACATTCACAATTCTTTCTACTTGTTCTGCTCACTGTTTTATCTGTAAACTGTTTGCTCTGCATCTGCTTTCTGCCCTCTGGAGTCACCTCAGATGGAAATCATGAAGTTTACACTTCAGAGTTTAAGAGGGTAACTTTGTGGTTACTCTTTTTTTGACCTCTACTCTCTTATTGTTGATTTAAAGGAGTCATTCACCCAGAATGAACATTTTAAGTCATTTTTCCACCCTCATGTTGCTTGCAAACCCACATGACAGAAACAGAAAGAAACTGAATTGCAATTTAATTTAATTGTTATCATTTCAGAAAAGACACAAAAGCGTTATAAAAGCACCATAAAAGTAATATTGCATATTTTGCAAGAAACAGACGGTCATTTACGTTACTATTGACTAAGATTCACCATCTAAGCTGTTATATGATTTCAGAGGAGTTTGGATGAAAGTGTTAGAGATTAGAATACTAAACTGGGGACTTGAAGGCATAATCAAATTAACCAAAATAATTAACAAATACAAGAGGCAGGAGATGTGTACAAGGTTCTGAATGGCAGCATTCCAATTCTATGAAAATCTTTCTGCAGACTGAAGTTGTAGTCACATTACCAACATTTTGTCAAATTTCAAGGGCAGAAAAGTTGTAAAATCTGTTTTGGGAAATATATTGCCCCTAATGCAAAATTCACATTTGCATAGGTTCATATTGAAGTTGAAAAATTCACATAATAAGGGGAAAAGTGACTGCAATTGGCAAGACAATAGGTGAAAAGGTTAAGTTATGAATAAGTAATCATAGTAGTTATATCACCATACTTTCCCCAGTTAATTAATCCCAGTACATTAACCCTTTAACTGTCACCGTCCACCCTGTGGGAAGTTTACTTCACCATATTAAATCCTAAACTAATCATGACAAACTATACATCGTTGGAAAGGTCTAAGACTCCTAAATAGATATTTTACCATATTTTTGTGTTACAAATTATGTAGGAAAACTAATATATTAAGTCAAGAGTGCAACTTAAAAAATCTACATCATAACATGAGTTCTGGCCTTTGTCACAAAAGACTTTCTTTGTTGCCTTTTTCCCTATCACACTTTAGAAATCATAAGAAATTATATATCAGTTCAAAACTTAAAATCTCAAAATTCATCCTTTGAAAGGCATTTTAAAATCAGACATTACATTACCACGGAAAATATACATCAAAATCATATTACAAAATGTTTTCACTCATGAATTTAAGTCTGGATAGTGCGTTTTTATGTCTGTGTTTAAAAATGAGAGTCACAGTTAAAGGGGTAAGACAGTTGTTTTATATCACAAGGTTTCTGAAAAGTTGTTTAAATATGCAAATGAGGCATTTTCTAATTAAATCTGCAATAATTTGGATACATTTCCAGAACAAAAATCTGAACATTGAAAAAAATAAAATAAAATAAATACAAATCTTGTTTCATTTTGTTGGCATATTAGAGTAAAACATTTTACTGAGGGGATTTTGGATATCTCTCTATATGAATCCGCAATAAAATAATTTTCAATAGCCAAATAAATGGATGGATGGATGGATGGATGGATGGATGGATGGATGGATTTTCACTATGTTTTTAGGAGTAAAATGCTAATTATAAAAAGCTTTCAAAATATGGATAAGAATAAACTTGTAGATGTATGTAAGTGCTATTAAAGTGATTTCTGACTCATGACAAAAAAAAGTATGTAATATATGTGTTATAATTAACATCTACAGATGCAAATAGATGCAATTTAATAAAATAAATACTCAAATATATATTTTGCCTGTTCTTTCCATTATTCTGAAAGAAGACAAGTTTTGGAAGCAAAATCTCAAAATTGACCATTGCCTAAAGAAACAGTGGTTTTACCTTTAGTGTCTTGCCTTAAGATATGACCTGCTCGTAAATATGGAGCATTTGATCCATTTGTATAAAGAACCTCTAGTACTATTGCTCATATTTAAAGGAGAAGTTCACATCCAGAACAAAATTTTACAGATAATTTACTTACCCCCTTGTCATCCAAGATGGTCTTTCTTTCTTCAGTCGTAAAGACTGGCTCTCTCTCTCCATATAGTGGACTTCTATGGTGCCTGCAGAGTTTGAACTTACAAAATGCAGTTTAAATGCAGCTTCCAAGGGCTCTAAACCCCACCCGAGGAAGAAGGGTCTGGTCTAGCGAAACGATTGGTTATTCTCTAAAAAAAAAAAAGTACAATTTATATACTTTTTAACCTCAAGTACTCGTCTTGTCTAGCTCTGCAATGTGCATGTGTACTCTGTGCACCTCCTTTTCAAGACAGTTAGGGTATGTCAAAAAACTCCCATCTCATTTTCTCCTCCAACTTTAACCCTTTGAAGCTGCATTTTAACTGCATTTTGGAAGTTCAAACTCAGGGGCACCATAGAAGTCCATTATATAGAGAACATTCCTGAAATGTTTTCCTCAAAAAATATAATTTCTTTACAGCTGAATAAAGAAAGACATAAACAACTTGGATGACAAGGAGGTGAGTACATTATCTGTACATTTTTGTTCTGGAAGTGAACTTCTCCTTTAAGGTTGGGTAATCAAACAATCCTCTAACCCTGAGTAATTCACTACTGCATGTGATTCCTTCCAAACTATTTACGTTACAGTCACAAAATCTCAAATCGTGCACCCGCTCCTTTAAATCCGTCATAGTAACTTGCACTGAGCTTGACTGTTCTTTTGTACAGTTCTATTTGAGGATTTCAATCCCTTGCGTGGTCTCATATGACCGGTGTTAATCAGTGCCTGCTGGGGCATGGGCGTAACGCCAGCAGCTGGAGTGTCTTTCTCTGCCCTCTTGAGCCCTCATCTCACTCTCTCCCCATCGCTCGCCCAGCTGGCATACACCCGCAGCACACCCGCCAAAGTCCCTGCCCGCTCCACTGTTTATGATTTTCCAATTAAAGAAATGTAATTTAAATAATTTGTTACCTTCGGGGACGTCCTGTAATGAGCAGCTTTGTTGGGCTCTGTTAAGCTGCGAAGAGTTGTAATTAGTGGTCTAGATTAATAGAGCCGCACTTTGTCATCAGAATAATCACAGGCTAATGCTGGCAGACTGTTTATTAGCAGAGTGTTCCTTAAATATGTCTACTTCGCGTCAGATAAATATATGTTAGACCTTATGAGACGGGCAGGTGTCATTTTCCACAGCTTTTGATTCCTGTGTTCTAGGGAACTACATCACGCAATGCACATTATAGACAGTTGTGCTCATAAGTTTACATATCTCTTGCAGAATACGTAGAATGTTAGTAATTTTAACAAAATAAGAGGGATCATAAAAATTGCATGTTATTTTTTATTTAGTACTGTTCTGAATAAGCTATTTTACATAACAGATGTTTATACACTGTGTGCAGAATTATTAGGCATGTTGATATTCTGGTCATATTTTTTTTCCAAACACATTTTACCAATTCCAAACCACATCAGTCTTAATAACTACTATTAATTTTGTATTTAATCATTTGTAAGTGATATATAATTGTCCGTGAAGGCTGGAAGTGAAAAACTCCTTATATTCAGGTGTGCAGAATTATTAGGCATGTTTTCGTTTACAGCTAAAATGAGCCAAAAAAGAGATTTAACCCAGACTGAAAAGTCCAAATTATTAAATGCCCATGAGAAGAATGCAATACTAATGCATTACAAGAATTTGCAAAGTTAAGGCTTGACCATTGGACAGTGAAATGCTTGTTGAGTCTGCATGGTCAGAAAAAACAGGTGGAGAAGAAAAGATGCATGTTAACTGCAAAAGAATTAGGAATTAAGGTGAAGAATTAGGTGTGACACCATCAGGAACCGTTTCCAGTTCTCCAGCGCCACCATTTTCCAGAACTGCAACCTACCTGGAGTCTTCAGAAGTGCAATGTGTCAGGTTCTCAGAGACTTTGCTTGGTAAAAAATCCTAAAAAATGCCCCTGACTTAATAAGAATAACAAGCTGACGTCTTGTGAAATACATGAAGACAGTTTTTTTTTATAGGCGTTATAGACAGATAAGTTGAGAGTGACTCTTGAAGGACAAGCATCACATCCTCTTGTGCCTCTGATTCAAAAATTTATCTTCCAAAATCTGGCAGTAAGTTTTGGGAGTTCATGTTTAGTCTCCTATCCTGAAAAGTCTGACTTGCAGAGATGGACTAAAATGAACTCCCAAAACTTATTGCCAGATTTTAGAAGATACATTTTTGAATCAGAGGTACAAGAGGATGTGATGCTTGTCCTTCAAGAGTCACTCTCAACTTATCTGTCTCTAAAGCATATAAAAAAACTGTCTTCATGTATTTCACAAGACGTCAGCTTGTTATTCTTATTAAGTCAGGGGCATTTTTTAGGATTTTTTACCAAGCAAAGTCTCTGAGAACCTGACACATTGCACTTCTGAAGACTCCAGGTAGGTTGCAGTTCTGGAAAATGGTGGCGCTGGAGAACTGGAAACGGTTCCTGATGGTGTCACACCTAATTCTTCACCTTAATTCCTAATTCTTTTGCAGTTAACATGCATCTTTTCTTCTCCACCTGTTTTTTCTGACCATGCAGACTCAACAAGCATTTCACTGTCCAATGGTCAAGCCTTAACTTTGCAAATTCTTGTAATGCATTAGTATTGCATTCTTCTCATGGGCATTTAATAATTTGGACTTTTCAGTCTGGGTTAAATCTCTTTTTTGGCTCATTTTAGCTGTAAACAAAAACATGCCTAATAATTCTGCACACCTGAATATAAGGAGTTTTTCACTTCCAGCCTTCACGGACAATTATATATCACTTACAAATGATTAAATACAAAATTAATAGTAGTTATTAAGACTGATGTGGTTTGGAATTGGTAAAATGTGTTTGGAAAAAAAATATGACCAGAATATCAACATGCCTAATAATTCTGCACACAGTGTATATACTCCACAAGACAAAATAATACCTGAATTTTAAAAAAATGACCAAAAGTTTACATACCACTGAATCATAATACTATATGTTGTTTCCTGGATGAGCCATGATTGTTTTTTTGTTTTGTGATCGTTGTTCATAAGTCACTTGTTGGTTCAGCTGCCTGCTGTTCTTCAGAAAAATCCGTCAGCTCCTGCACATTCTTTGGTTTTCTAGCAGCATCTGCATATTTGAACCCTTTCCATAAGTGAATGTATGATTTTGAGATCCATCTTTTCACACTGAGGACAATTGAGGGTTTCATACATAACTATTACAAAAGATGAAAACATTCACTGATGCTCAAGAAAGCAACACAATGCATTAAGAGCTGGGGAGTGTAAACTTTTTGAATTGGATAATCAGGGTGGATTGCACTTATATTGTCTTCTGGGAGACACGTAAATATTTATGCAGCTTCTGAAGTGCAATACTAAGTGGAAAAAAAACAAAAACTGTAAACAAAATAAGAAAAAAAATCATATTATCATCCTGTTAAAAAGTTATATATATATATATATATATATATATATATATATAGGCAGTAGCAAGTTTCTGTACTTGCTTTGCAGCAGCAGCAATAACCTACAGTACAGCAACAGCAATAACCAACAGCAGCAGCAATTCAGCAGTATAGCAGATCTATTCCACCAAGACCATTGTCATATCCATTACCATGCTAAAATCTTCCGAGAGTTGTTATGATAGAAGTAAATAAATAAAAAAGAGACAAAACTATATGTTTTTGCATTCTCTCACAAAACCTTCCCCCTGAGAAACTTTGTGCATGCACACAAAACTTTTGCGTTCCCCTGAGCGAACACAGTGTTACTCAGGGGAACGCAATACATTTGCGAAAGAATGCAAATGTCTTGCAAAAGAACGTAAAGTTTCTCAGGGAAACGCAATACTTTTGTGAGACAATGCAAAAGTATATTTCCTCCCATCTCATATTTTTTCCATCACCATGCTTAGAGATCTATTAAAAACAGGTTGGGTATTGATATAGATTCCAATTTTTATTCATTTTGATTAGACATTTTGATAGAACATATCAAAGAAATCCTAATGATTATACAGGACAGTGCTTTTAAACTTATTCAAACTGGCAACTTGTTTTTTGGAACTATTCAGTAAAAAATGGCTTTTATTATGTTTTCACACCTGCCTCATTTAGTTCGGTTGAATCGCACTAAAGTTCGTTTTCCCTCTTGGTGCGGTTCGTTTGGGCAGGTGTGAGTGTAGCAATCACACTCGAGTGCGCACCAAAAGCGGACCAAAAAAGCGTACTGAGAACTCCTTGAAGAGGTGGTCTCGGTACGCTTTCAAACGAACACTGGATGATCCGAACTTGAACAGACCCACCTGCAAAAAGTACTGCACCTTTTTGGACTAATCCAGCTGCCGTAATCAGCTGCGCTGTGCATTATGTGATGAGGACAAGTATTTGTTGACAGTTAGCGCTTTAGCAACATAGCCCCATGGCAGCTCGCGGACAAACTTGGAGTTGTGAAAAGGTGCGGAGCCTCATAGAAATTACAGGGATACAATCAGCCAGCACAGTCGTCCCTCCATACTAAAAAGCAGTGTGTTGTGTGCTTTTTCTCCTCTCTTTGTTTACTTCCGGGACTTCCATTGGAATTTTCCCGCACGTTAATTCTGACCAATCGAAAAGCAGTTTAGGAAATACGTTCAATGACGCATCTGGCCAACGAGTGATGTGGATGTTGTCACGTGACTGCATTTTGGTTCGGACCAGAGCAATCAGTGTGGTGTGAAAAGGACCCAAAACTAGGGTTGGGTACCGAAACCCGGTACCCATGTGACCGGTATGTACCGGACCGAATCAGAACGCGAATTTCGGTGCGTCATTTCGGTGCCACTTAAATGCCTGAACTGTCGATTGAAATATTTGTCTTCTGGTGCTATGACACGGATGTAGAAGCATTGATTCATCAACATGCATGATCGCTAGTTAAATTTAAATACTGGATTCATGGGGTGTCGGAATGATCAGAAAATTTATTTACTGAATGAGAAAACTCACGTGAACGTTGGAAAGCTTTGATGATAGAAATCCAAGACATCTTTGTAGTTACTATCCATTTTCACATTTCGAATTAAAAGCACAAATCGTCTGGAAATGAGACCATCCGAGAAGCGCGTGAATGCTGCAACTATCGTTACACTCGCTCTGACTGCAGCAGGTGGTTTGCCGTTAGCTTAGCTAGCTACATTAAACGCGTCTAACTTAAAATGCCAAAAACTAAACATTCTAAAGTGTGGCCGTATTTCACGAGAAATGATTCAGACACTGCGACGTGCAGCAAATGTTTTACAGCAGTTGCGTGTGAAGGGGAAAACGTGTCAAACCTAATGAAACATTTGATGGTATGTGGAATAAACTTGAAAGCAGAAGGATGCACCGTGTTTGACAGTTTGCAGACATCAGCTGGAGAGGTGTCGTATTTTGCCAGAGACGGCAAATATGTGATGCGATCTAGGAAAACCCAACGCATGGTGAAATTTTACCTTTTTTAGGTTTTGACACCATATGAAAGCTGAGTTCAGGCCCCTTTCCAAAACTTTTATTTTTTACATAACCTACATTATGGCTATCTTAGGTTGGCTGATAGCGATGATTTTCAGGAATGAGATTTTGAGAAAAACGGCTTTAAAGTGAAACGGCTTTCACTTTCACTTTACGGGTTTAACGAGAGCTGTCTGTCAATTTAGGAGCGCTACTGCATCATTAGACAAACAGACTAATGTTTGTTTTCTGTTGATCACCCATTTTATGTTAAGTAAATAATGCAGCCTACCTTGTAGTAAAAGCGAACGCAGCGCAACTGTTCGCACACTGTGCATAAAACAGACTGTCATCGGACGACTCCTCTTTAGTAACTTCATCATCCGATCCTTCATCTCTGGATGTGAAATAGCCCGTAACATCATTTAGGGCACTGACATCACCAAAACTGAGCAGATTGAGATGAGTAAGATCGGTTAAGTGAGCAGCTGCAGTACTCTAGACGGCGTTGTTGTGCTCCGCTATCTCACGATATTAAAATAAATAAATAAATACACACAGTGTGTACTACAGTGTATCATTTGTTGCCCTTGGTCCGGACCAAATGAACCGAACCACAGATGTGAAAGCATCCAAAGAGTCATTTGTTTCACGGATCAGGTACAGTAACACTTCTTCCACTGTATGTTTTGATTCACCAAAAACAATCTATTCATATGAGTCCTGGTTATTTTTATGAATTAAACTGTGTGGTTAAGCTGTATGTTTGACTATTTGAAATGAATTGGCTCATTAGAGCCATTCGTTTGTGAATCAGACTACACTGTTTGTGTTTGTTTTTGCATGCAACATGCAAAATAACTCACGATAAAGACAGAATAATTTTATTGCTTCACATTCAGTATAGTCTCCGAACTCACTTTTACAACTGTACGGTTAAGCTGTAACTCATTTGACTCTTTAAAAATAATTTGTTTGACTAGAATTGTTACACATCCGCTCCATATTTTGCTCCCTGTTTCTCACATGTAATTAAGGTGAAAAAGCCCTGCTCACTGACATTTGCACAGTATAGCAAAATCCCTACACTTGCATGTATATAACATTGTGTTACAACGCCAGTGCTTTTGCTAATTGTTCACCTCTTGACAAGGTGATATTTGTGTGCACGCCGCAGTACGACAAGCTTCATTTACAAAACCTCACTTGTCCTGAATTCATTTAGAGCTCCTGACACGTCTCCCAGCGAGGCACATTGGATATGGTCCAAAGCTCAACGCTAGCTAAACATCCCCTACGGCTAACGTGGAGCAGCAGAGGTTTCCATATCATTAGAAAAATGCCCACAGAGCTCTATCAGCGCTATCACAGCAGAGCCTGCATCGCTGCTGATATTACACCTGGCCGGCGTGCTCATTTCAAATGACTCCAAATATGCCACAGCATGGGAAATTTAAACTTGTTTGAAGTCGGTTAAGTTCAGGCCAGAGAGTCTCGTTTCATTGTGTGCAGTTGGAAAACTCGTGTGTTGACATGCTGTCCATATTCTTGTGCTTGTTTTTCATCAGAAAGCTTTTTATGAACTCGTGTACTTGCCATTTTGATGTGGGCTGAAGCAGACACCTTAATTTTCTGCCGGCCTTCTCTTTGATGTACTTGTCTGCATTCCGTCAATACGCCTCGTAATGATTTCAACTCAGAACAGAAGTGAGACAAATAAGTGGGCAACTGTTGTTATCAGAGGCGCTACAAATTAGTGTGAAGTATGACTGCTAATTAGAAAACATAGTGAGAACTTGTCTTTCTGCCATTATTTGCCTGATAATGCAATCATCCTTCTTAAAGTGAATGCGAAACGCCTTTCACAGCCCACTAATTTGGGTATTCTGAAGTTTTTCCAAATACATTCAACTAGGAAAAAATGAGACTTAGTGTTTACAAGACACTGTTGTCAACTAAAAAATGGCCAAAAACCAAAGCCAAAAACTTTCGATGTGTTTTGGCCGTTCATGTACAGTACATGACAACTGTGTTTTGGGGGGCTGAAAACTTTTGAAAACGAATTTCAAAGTGCTTTAGTGTTCCCTATTTTGTGATGCCTGATTTTGGAGTGAAATCCCTTGAACAAAATCGCAAACTTTCTGATAATTAGCTAGTGGGCACACAGCCAGGTTAGTTTGTTTCACTAATTTCCTGTGGTTTTCGGTGCAAGTCTTTTGTTTGGTGAAACAATAGTGGCATGTTGTCAGATTGATTCTTATTTATTTTTCACAGAGACAGGTGAGATATGTAAGAACACACATTTCAGCATGCTACTCCATTAAAAATCACAATGTTAATTAAAAATTTGCATTCTTTATCACCTCCTACTGTGTTTTTACAAGACAAACATCACAACATGCGCCCAAACATGAGCAAGCATCGCGTGGCATTTCTGCTGTGCTCTATATTCAAGTTTAATTAACTTTCGATTGATTACTGAGAAGATGAATGCTTTCATTACCGGCTTTTGCTTACCTTAGCATGCGATAAAGAACGCACAGGAAGTTCTGCCATCTCCGTAATGCTATCTTTATTTCGTGTTTGTTTTCCTACCATTTTTTCTGCCTTGTTTTCAGACGGCAGTTAACCTAAATGTTTCCAAATAACCAAAATAATGATATTCATTTAGTGCAGCAAATGAAAGAAAAGGATTTCTTGACCTTAAAGACAACATAGCTAACAGCCCATAAATAAAGGTGCTAGGCTTGTGTGAAGTTCAGCTGTGCATCAATGATGTCGTCTGGTGAACTGTCTTTTAAATAAAACTTTTATTTGAAGCCTTCTAAATTAAAAAAAAGAAAAAATATTTTCTCTATTTTTCTTTTCTGTTATCCATCCATTTATTTTAACCCCCTTTTTTATTATTTGTACTTTTATATATTTATAAATTTATATTATATATATATTTATATATATTAAATAATAATTTTTATAAAAACTGATTTTCCCATATTGATGTTGGGTAATTCTAAAATAAATGCATGCATGTATGTGTGTGTATGTATGTATATATATATATATATGTATATATATATATATATATATATATATATATATATATATATATATATATATATATATATATATATATATAAATTATAATAAAAAAAATAATACAATTAATAAAAAATTAATAATAAAAAAACTTAAACAGTAATATATTTTGTTTGATCCATTTCTAATTTAATAAAAAATTCAATAATATAAAAAAATGAATAATAAAAAAAACTCTAAAAAACAGTAGTATAAAATTATACTACTATCTATATCATACTATATATCTAGTTATATATATAATAAAAAAATATTAAAAATAATAAATAATAAAAACAGATTTTTTATTTTTTTTCTTCCATTTATTCATTTTGGAAAGTTGTTATCTGTTATTCACTCACTTACTTAAAGCAATTTTAGCACCTTCTGTTTTTTTGTTTGTTTGTTTTTTTTACTGCATTGCCCATATCGATGCCGGGTATTTAAGATTTAAGAATACTGATTTTGCAGAGACGTCGTGTATAATTTCATGCAAATTTGATGGAGACGTACACAGTGCAAATAAAATGCATCAGTGACTCAAAGTTTTTATATTAAATGTTACTAAAATTAGTTAATGAAAGCATTTGCAGAACCAGGTGTATAACAGTAAAATTATCTTCTCTCTTGATAATCACACAGCTGTAAAACATATGCTTTATGCATTGTGTTTCCTCATACTGTATCAGTTAATGAAATGCTACTTGTGAAACCAGCCAATGCATGGTTTTCTTACAGTCTTCTTTGCATATTCAACTGGGATTGGAGAAAGTATGTTAATACTGAAAACATAGCATTTTTATTTATAGCAGTCACTACTGTGAGCAGTTAAAGGCTTTTCAGTTACCATAATAAGTGTCTTTTTAGTATTATTCTGGACTGGCTTCATTTGAAAAAGCAAGCCACATCCCAAACTTTTCACTGTTACTTTTGACAAGATTGGTGGGCTTTAGAAAGCATGCTGTCACCATCACTTCAGTTTGCTTCATGCTAAAACTTTCTCTGAACTGTCTGTGTCGCTGACATTTTCTTTAAGCATTTATCTCTTAATTATATACGAAACACCTCAAATTATTAAGACATCACTGTAACTCACTGGAATGAAAGGAACATTTGAAGCAAGCTTTTATCCCTTTGCTAATACATATCACAGAGCTTGATTTTTTTGGATTCTGTTCCTTTAAGCATGGAAAATGTGTCTCTTCAAAGACCTGTCAAAGGGTCGAGTCTGTCATTGACTTTGGTGTTTTAGCTCTGGAGGTATTAAATGAGTCCCGACCCTTTGGCGAAGGACACCGTTCGCTCTATCTACGTCTGTAAAATGTATAGCAGCCAGTCTTGGAATGCTTTGTTTCAGGGCTTATCAGAAACAAAAGCACTTTGCCTGAGTGTCAATGAGGTGCTTTCATGCACAAGTGCTGAACGGATAAGAAGCGGATAACAGTTGGGAGTTTGCTTGATGACATTAAATCTGATATTTAAGGCTTGTCTAAATGGAGAAACTTGAGAGGCCACAGAGGGGAAGAGATGCTTTATTGATGGTCCATTTATTATTCCCAGGTCATTCCGTGAGACTTTTTTTTCTTCCATGAATCAGAAAAGAAGAGACTTTGATGAAAATCCTAGCTGCTATTTTCCATACAGTGTATGAAAATAACAGAAAGGAGTCATATGGACTAATGTTATGATTTTTTATTATCCCTTTGCATCCTTTTTGAAGCTTAAAAGCTTGTCATATAGATTTAAAAATGACATGCGGGTGAATAAACAATGGCAATTTTCATTACTGGGTGAACTATTCCTGTACCGTTATGATTTAGTATGACTTTTTATTGGTGTCTGTGAACTGAGTGGGGATAATTGCCATGAGAATGTCAAAGAACAACACCGTGCACCTGTCTGCACCACTGCAGGTAGTCACAAATCTTGCTGGTGTTTTTGTTGATTGTCTCATCACCCTGCTGATGAAGCAGGTGTCTCTAAGGGTGTGTGTGGTTCGGTGACTCCGTGTGGTGACGTGTTAAAATTATAAAGTAAGGTTATGTTTTCACAGCCATATGGACAGGTTATTTCTCTCTGTGTGGGGCAGGGATCCCACAGTTATGGAAAAAGATATATAAATAAAATTGTAATGGGAAAGCCATGGGAATTTCAATAACCCTTTACAGCAAGGTTCAATTCATGTTGATTAAAAAATTAACATTAGTTATTAAGGGTATCAGGAACCAACAATGAAAGTTTTTGCAGCATTGAATAATCTGTCAATCTGTTATTAATCTAATATTTTATTAGATGCAGCTTTGTATCACTATTAATTTAAATGCAGCTTTGTAACACTATTAATTAATGTCTGTTTGTAATATTAACTAATCATAATTTATCTAACCGGAATATTTATATGAATTGTTGTTAACTGTTAGCTGAGCAACAGTGTTACCAATATACATTATACAGTGTTAAATATATATAGTTTGTGTATTTATTTATTTATTTATTTATTTATTTATTTATTTATTTATTTATTATATGTAAATAATTTACAGTGTTGTAGAAATTATATTATAATGATTTCTCAAGGACGATATGACACTGAAGACTAGAGTAATAATACATAAGAATTTACAAGGATAAATTACAATTTAATATAAAATTATATATAATATTCTGTAATATTTATGTGACCCAGGACCACAAAACCAGTCAAAAGGGTAAATTTTTTAAAATTCAGATTTACATATCATCTGAAAGCTGAATAAATAAGGTTTCCATTGATGTATGCTTTGTTAGGATAAGACAATATTCGGCCGAGATACAATTTTTTTGAACATTTAATTATACAATTTAAGTATACAAAATAAATAAATAAACAAAAATCCAAATATTGAAAAAAATCACCTTTAAAGTTGTCCAAATGAAGTTCTTAGCAATTCATATTACTAATCAAAAATTACGTTTTGGTATACTGACGGTAGGAAATGTACAAAATATCTTCATTGAACATGATCTTTACTTAATTTCCTAATGATTTTAGGCATAAAAGAAAAATCGATAATTTTGATCCATACAGTGTATTGTTGGCTATTGCTGCAAATATACCCGTGCTCTGTATGACTGGTTTTGTGGTCCAGGGTCACATATATAATATTACTGTTTTCACAATATTACTGTTTTTACTGTATTTTTTAATCACATTATTTAAAAAAAAAATGTACTGGCAAATTTCAGTACAAATTGTAGAAATTGTACTGAAATCCTCACAACAGTCTCTTTATAATGATTTCTAAAAGAAAAAAGTCATCATCCAATAATCATAAACGACTGGAAGAGTTTAGTCAAATTCAAGTCAGTTTTAGAATTAAATGCCCAGCAAGCACGTATGAGTGTATTTGTCAAGTATCCACATTCTCTTTTTGTCTGCTGTATGTAGTGTATGTCTTCTCTTAGATATCGATCTAAATGTTTGTATTTGTGTATGTGTTCTCATCCAGGCCACTGATCTGGACCTGGGCGTTAACGGCCAAGTTCGTTACCGACTGGTCAGTCACACAGATCTCTTCAGGATCAGCACTGATGGCAGCATCTTCACAGCTGTGCCTCTGGACCGTGAGGAAAGGGCTCAGTATGATTTGGTTGTGCAGGCTTCGGATGGGGCCAAGGACCCTCGCCGGACCACCGTCACACTCTCCATCAAAGTGCTGGACGTGGATGACAACAGCCCATCCTTCTCCCAGCCTGCGTATCATGTCACACTGCCAGAAAACAGCCCAGTGGGCATGATCATCCTCAGTATTAGTGTAAGTTACACACATGCCCACACATGCACACGTACACACATACCACATGCATATTCAACACATCAAACACAACCAGATAAAAAAACATGACTCCATGAAATTAGCCTCTGGAAAACATTTCTTTGCTAATGTTATGTCTTAACCTGACAAGTCAGACATGTTTTACATTTATAAAGGAGTTCTTGGCTGGTTAATTTATTTGGAATATGCAGCTTGTTAACTTGACTTACTGAGAGGCCCTTAGAGAAAATTCATAGCATATTTGTAACCTTCTTAAAAGATGTTATTTAAACACTTTTTTACAAAACTTTTTTTTTTTTGTAAAATCTTAACTTCAGTGAAGACCAATGTTTGCATTCATTTTAAAAATGCATTTTCTAAATATATGTTATTCATTTTATTGGGAATACACTGTTTATTTGTTCATATTTTAAAATGAATAAACATTTCTTTATATATATATATATATATATATATATATTGGTTTGCCTCTACCTACATTTTTGCAAAACTCCACGAAAATACTTTCCAGCTAAAATAAGCGCAAGTGGCAGTAAAACAGAAATGTTGCCCCAAGCATGATTTTCCACTGAGCCTTGGGTAGATTATATGGTTCATCAGAATATCATTTGCATTTGGCATTGTTTTTAGCTGCTGGCCATGACTCATTTAGAAAAGACCTGCGGCCCATTTTTGGGATCGTGGCCCACCAGTTGAGAACCACTGTATTATTAGACCTTAGCAGCTACACTGTGCCTTACAATACCATCCAAAGGCTCGAGTCCTCTCGGGATGTTGTTCACTTTGCCGTAATGGTTAATTTGTGAGTTCCCACAGCTCAGTGCCTGGCTGCCAGTAAAGCATCTTTCTAATTTACTCATCGCTTCAGGGTCACTACAGGATTCGATTCAATCATTAATGTAACCCGGTCATTTGGTTTATTCCGAAAAAGTTTAAGAGTTTAATTAATGCAGAGATTGGAATTACTCATCAGAAGTGTTTCGGTCCTAATGATTGTCTCACACAGGCACTGGACCCCGATCTGGACGCGAACGTCACGTACCGAATAAGGACCGAGGAGGCCAGAGAATTGTTTGCAGTGAACCCTCTCACTGGAGAGCTCAAGGTGCTTCACTCACTTGATTTCGAGAAACTCTTACCGAATAGGACAACATGGACCTTCGTGGTGGAGGCTGTGGATGGTGGAAGTGGCAAAATGCCACCGGGGTTGGCCTCTGTTACAGTTACTGTATTGGTAAGAGTCTCAATTATGTTCCTCAGTTCCTTGACTAATCTGTTTGTACCCAACGAAACCTTTTAAAATCAAGTCTTGTCAGTCGACTGCGTTCTTGGTAACCCCCCCGCGGCAGCTATTATGTACTAACTCAGCCAGCATGGAGATTCCTACTGGTCTAAACTAGAGATATTCTGAAACTATTGCCATCCTGTGATATCTCGGTAGCTGCTCTTAAGCTCTGTGGACACTGACAGCTAGAGACTGTATTATGTCTGAAATGGTCATTAGGTCCACAAGACCTCTGTTGTGTAACCAGCTGATTTGTAAAGTCTCAGAAGATTAAATTCCACACACTGGATGAATGTCAATTAGCTCTCGCTGGAACTGCTGCCGGTTAAGTGGCTAAAAGAGATCCTTGCGGGGTGCAGTATTTCTGTGGTGGTCAAGGTCACTGTAACCATTTTCCAATGAAATGCTGCTTTTGTTTGTTCGAGGGAACTGCAAACCAATTCTTAGAATGAGAAATTGAATCATGACACAAATGAATTCATACATGACATGGTCACAAACACATATGGGTGACTATTTTGTCTTTTATGTTGTTTTGAGAACATATTTCAGCATTCAAAGGAATTCGATGTCTTTATGCTATCATAAGCTGTAAATGTGGCATGACATTTACCATTGTTTTTAAGAAATTTTCACACAGTTCGCCCACACAAAAATTGGTCACATGGAATAGTGAAACTTTATTTTTGATTTCAGACTTGGTTAAATAAAAACATATTTTATTTTATTTTATTTTATTTTATTTTATTTTATTTTATTTTATTTTATTTTATTTTATATTATTAATTCTTTGTTTCACAAAAATATATAGCTATCAATTCACACATGATATTTATGTAAATAAATAAATAAATAAATAAAAAAGAATATATTACAGTCAGACAAGTAAGCTATATTACAAGCTACATTTTTTCCCAATAAGTAGAACTGTCTTTTTTTTTTTTTTTTTTTTTTTGGTATTATATTATTATTTATTCATATAGTCACAATCTGTTTCAAACACAGCATTACAGTAAAGGTATCTGACCCAAATAATTAAATGCGCTCTCCTTAATTGTCCTCTCTCTCCCATATAACACATTGTAGGTCTGATTCATTTTAGTGAATGGAAGTGAAATGTATAGTTTGTTTGCAGTGTAAATGTATAAGTTCAAAAACTATCACCCTGTTTGAGCTCCTCTAGCATCCTATTTGAGATCCTTTGTGCTAGATAAATATAACTTTGATTGCTAAATCTATATAATTTAGTTTTGCATTTAATAAGATGAAGAATAAACACTTAATTTAGGTAACGACTTGTTTAAGAGGGTAATCTAACTAATTAAACTACATTATGAGTAGCTTATAGCTTGTAAACCCACAATTTCAAAGTAGCGTTCATATACATGTTTTTATGTATATTCTTCTCTGGTCAAATTTCGACAAGAGAGCCAGGGCACAGTTAGACATTTAACCAGTTGTTTAGCATTACATTTATTTTTTTTATGTTTATGTCATTTACCAAACTGCCTGCAGTTTGATTGGTTTCAGCTTCAAAGTAAAAGAGTTTAAGCAAAAGCATTTTCATGCAAGGAAACACACAGCTTATTACGTTCTCTACAGTCTCCCAAGAACCCCTAATTGTTTCTGTGTTGGGATTATTTATTAATTTTCCTTCTGTGCATGGTGTGGTTAATTGATAATTAGTTGCTGTGGAAAATGAAAAAGTGAACGGTGGAAATGAATGTGCTACCTGATGCGTGGAGACTTGGGATATCAGAGTGATTGTGATGGGATAGAGGCCCCAAGGCGGCGTCCTGATGGAGAAAACGGTCCCAGTGCGACTAAGAGCACCATCGTGAACTCAATACACTTTGCAGATTTACTTTAAGGCTTGACGGAATTTATTTTTCATCTGGTGTGGGGGAAGACACACAGAGATGTATGGGATTGGAAAATAAGAGGGAAAAAATAGCAATTTCACTCCAAAGTACTTTCCTCAGGACCTTTTATTTTGGGGATGTGAGCAATAGCAAAGTTTTATTAGTCGGTGCTCAGGACTCAAGGACATCCTTGAATAAGCACATTCTTACAGGAAGGACGAAGGAGTGGGGGATTGACAGGGGAGGGAGGCGTAATTTGGATACCTGAACCCGCCTGGCCTCTCCTTGGACTCGGAGACGGCTGCTCTATTGAGTGTATTAGGTCGCATTGCGTCTTTCGCATCTCCCAGAATCACCTGTGTCATCAGCATTCATAAGAGCCAACCGCACTTTTGTTGTATCTTTCACATATATAACTTTGTGGAAAAAGTTAAGGTTCTCCGCAAAGTGAGCAACCACTTTTTCAGCAACCTTGCGTCCGGAAGTTTCTGCATAGAGATTTCAAATTATTGTATAAAAAGCTGTAAACCATGAACCAAACAGCTTTACAATATTACAGATGTTTATTTATTTATTATTATTATTAATATAAGTAGTAGTATTTACTAAAATTAACTAAAGCAGTAAGCCCCAAGCAGCCATGGTTTACAGTGAATTTATAAGATAAGCTAAGGGGGGGTTTATAAAATAGTTATTCCATTTACGTAGTAAGGTTTCACAAAATAAAACAGAGCAAATTAAGTGTAATGATATTAATAAAAACATTATTATAAAACAGAGAGTTCCAGTCACTGATTCTGATTGGTTGAGCCGCATTCAAAGCTGTTGTAAAATGTGACCCTGGACCACAAAACCATTCATAAGGGAAAATTTGAAAGCTTTCCATTGATGTATGGTTTGTTAGGATTGGACAATATTTGGCCGAGATACAGCTATTTGAAAACTGGAAATCTGAGGATGCAAAAAAATCTAAATATTGATAAAATCACCTTTAAAGTTGTCCAAATAAAGTTCTTAGCAATGCATATTACTAATCAATATATTCACGGTAGGAAATTTGCAAAGTATCTTCATGAAACATAATCTTTAATTAATATCCCAATGATTTTTGGCATAAAATAAAAATGTATAATTTTGACACATACAATGTATTTTTAGTTATTGCTACAAATATATCCGTTCTATTTAAGACTGGTTTGGTGGTCCAGGGTCACAAATACTCTACAAACATACACCTTTCTTTACTTTTGTGTGTTGCTTGGCAACCACTTTGTTGCAACCACAACTACATTTTTTTTGGTGTAAGAATACTGTTTTTATTTATATCATTACACTTTATTTGCTCTGTTTTATTTTGTGAAACCTTACAACGTATATTGTCTAACCGTTTTATAAAAACAATAAGCCCCGTGAAGCCGTGGTTTACAGCGAATTTATAACAGCTAAGGGAGTTTTAGGCACTCCGCTTTGGATCATGCCTAACCATGCCCCTTAGCTGTTAGAAATTCACTTTATTCCATGGTCTGTCTGAATACTGGATTCTGATTGGCTGGCAGGTATGCACTAAAACTGTTTAATGTACAGGTAGTTCCAAGTCAGTTTAATCACCGTTCCATATTTATGTGCTGCTTTAATTGATGCACAGAAATGCACACACACAGTGGGAGAAAAAGAAGTCGGAGATCGCGTTGCACTGCGCACAGTTGTCAATGCTTCCCTGAGATTCTTATTAATAAAATAGCCTGGATACCAGATCGCTACATTATATTCCTCAGCAACGAGGTGGTAAAACCGCTGTTTATTAATTAATTAGTCGTTTGTAGAGAGAGATGCGCAGCATGCAGGTAACACACACAACTGTCATCTCTCTCTTTCCCTCTCTTTCACCTTCTCTCTCTCTCGATCGATAATTTATTAAAATAAATGCTATAATTAATTCAAATAAATGTGATCTTACCGCACTATTTCATCTCTGTGTCTGATTTGATGCTGGCAGAATGCTAGAGAAATTGTGCCGTAACTGACGAAAATAACTGTCATTTTTACCCATTCAGTCAAATATTGCCCTGCAAAGAGCAATACTATTTTTAACTTGTCTATAAATTTGCATATGACCTTGGAATAACTGGGATAATCAACGGCTTGTCATGCATTAAAGGATTTTAAATGCACTTTGCATTGGGCAGTTCTTAGCCTCCACGTCGTGCATTTAAATTCCTTTAATGCACAGCAAACCGTTGATGAACTGTTACGTAAACAATGGCTTCTTGGGGCTTATTGCTTTATTCTTCCGCCAAACAATGTAGTTCCTCAGAAACGGTTGTGGTTGCAACAAAGTGGATACTGAGCAACATACAGACATAAACAAAGGTGTATGTTTGTAGAGTAATTTAATAAAACAGCTTTGAACGTGGCTCAACCGGTGGGTTGTACCAGTACTTCGATGTTGAGTCCACTGTATGAAAATGATGGTACAATATAAAACTATTCACTTATATTAAAGAAAATACAATATGACAACTATTTATTTTTATGTTACACCAACAAATTGAAATATTCGTGAATATATTAGCTATTTTAGAGTGTTGTAAGGCTTGAATACATAATTTTCAATGTTTTAGGGGAGTGGATGGTTGCTGCTGAGCTTTTTTTTACTGCTTGTCATTTCTAGAACAGCAACTCCTCTCATTGGTGGATATTTGTTTAGAATTATGGGTAATTTAGTTCTTCATGCCATTAAACAATTTTAATGAAGTTGAAACAGAGATTGTCTTACTATAGGGAGATGAGAGGATCTGTATTACTTACTATTGGAGAAAGCATTATGGCTAACTTGGATCACGTGTCCCTTAATAACCAATCACATTACAGCTTTGACATCAATTTTAGTCAGAGTTGTGCGACACTCAATCGCCGTTTACAGATTCCATAGGAATGAATAAGAAGTGCCATAAGCTGAATCCCACCTGTCGCAAAAAGTCAGTGACTTCTCTTATAAAACAGCATTTTTTTCGTAGTAAACTCTAAAAATAGTTCAATCCAAAAGTGTTGTTTAGTGTACAACATGTTGAAGATTAGCAGATAGGCTGTAGATTCATTAAATAATAAGCTGTTTCCTCTAAAAAGCTGTTTATTCAGCATAGTAGCTCTTCTCCAGTGACATCCATAAAAAAAAAAAAATGGCCTCTGGTCACGTACTGCCAGACCAGAAGCGTTAGATTTAGCCGTTATGCTTTTTCGACTAATGGTTGCAGGCTTGCCTTCTAGTGGCTTTGGTTGAAATCACATTGAGAAGTATATATCACTTTTTGTCTATCCTGAAATATTGACAGATAAAAATTCTCCAAAAATTTTATTAAGTGACTGCACCATTATGGTCAAAACATTTCTGAACTTTTTTTTTTTTTTTTTTTTGCACTGAAATTTCTGCAACCAATGATATTCAGCCAACATAGCCAAAAAAAATTCATTTTTGATTGAAATAGTTTTGGAGGGCTGAAATCATTGACAGAAACATACTTCGATTTACCACTTTTTCTAAATTTCTGTTATAAAATGCTTATATGTGGTTGTTAAAAATGAATTTCTACATGGATAAAATGAATCAATTTTTTTTTTAGCTCCAGAAACACACTGTTGCACTATATGAGCACCCCTTTTTCAGCTTTGCCTCATTATTCTTTGTAGTAACCTTTTCATCTGCCTTTAGCGCTCTCTCAGCGGCTATAATTATGTCTCACCCAACTTTTTCCCCCAAAAGTCCCCGGGCACCTAGCACTGTGACACATCCTTAATGCACTGCATGATCTACTATTGAATAAATGCCATTTTTGCTTAGTGTTTTAGTGTTCGGGGCTAGCTAATGGGGCCTGAGCTAGCGCACAGTCTGACAGTTGCAAAAGAGCAGAGGCAGGCGAAGAGAGCAGAGTCGAGGCACTAATCAGAGTTTGATGTTCTGTGTCTGTGCAGGACATGAACGACTTCCCACCAGTGTTCAGTCAAACGCTGTATCGGGGAATGGTGGCGCCCAACGCAATCAAGGGGACCATAGTGACCACCGTACGCGCTGAGGACCTGGACCCACCGGTGAGTTGGCTTGATTATGTGGCTTGATTTCTTCATCACAACAGATTTGGAGAAATTTAGTATTACATCACTTGCTCACCAATGGATCCTCTGCAGTGAACTGGTGCCGTCAGAATGAGAGTCCAAACAGCTGTTAAAAAAAAAAAAAAAAAAAACATCACAATAATCCAATAGTTTAAAATTAAAAAAGATCTTAATGGTGGATTTGTTTCTTAAAAACATGCAATTTTTCTCTTCAGAAAAAAATAATTGATGGAACGGAGTGATGTGGATTGCTTGTGGATTATTGTAATGTTTTTATCAGCTGTTTGGTCTCTCATTCTGACGGCACCCATTTACTACTGAGGATCCATTGGTGAGCAAGTGATGCAATGCTAAATTTCCATTCCAAAGATGAAACAAACTCATTTACATCTTGGATGGCCTGATAGTGAGTACATTTTCTGCAACTAACTATTCCTAACAACAAACTATTCCTTTAAGAAATGAAAGTTTGAAAAATCAAAAAATCCTACTCAGATGCTTAATATCAATAAGAACACATGAGATTTTACGCCGATAGTCAAACGTCATGCTTCACAAGAAAACAGTCGCCTTGATCTTTTTTTCTACAAAATGTCACATCGAGTGTAGCAACAAGTCTCTAATGATTAGACTTGAGTGTCATTGACATTCTCTATTGGTCGCTGCCTGATGTGACTGTGAATAGGTTTGACTGCGTCGTGTGACGAGCGAAATGTGTACTGTGTGGCATGACTTCAAAGGGCTAAGCACAATAAAACAAAGATAAGAGGTGAAAAAACATCAGCAAAAGACTCAAAGCTGTGTGTGTGTTTAACTGAAGAGGCAGCTACACCAGCCCAACTGGTGAGTAACAACCTGGCTCATTTCCAGCGTAAAGCCCCAGAGCTCTGCCTATCCTCCACAGGCACAATCGCACACAAACACAACCAGCTTCACACAACGGCGTATATTTTACACAACCACGGTCCTGGGCTACTGTGGTATTGTAAATGTGTTTTCCTGTGCAGGTTTATATGGTTTATGAGGACACAAATGTGCATAATGACATAGGTAATACAACGTGAACATGTTTATGAGGACACTTCCGGTGCAGAAAGTTTTCTGTAAGGGGTAGGTTTAGGGGTAGGGTTAAGGTAAGGGAATAGAATATTACAGTTTATACAGTAGAAAAACCATTACACCTTACACCTTTTTTATTTGCAACATGAAATCGTATTGAACTACTGTTGTAGTTTCAATTTACTTTTAGCATTGTTTTCTTTGATTTTTTATTTATTTATTTTATTTTATATTTTTTTTGCATTTTGTGGGTTTTTTGTCTGTTTTTGCTTTGATATTTTGTTTTTAAATGGCTTTTTGTTTACAGCATCACATCATATTGAATTACTTTTAAGTTGTAGTTTCAGTTTAGTTTTAGCATTGTTTTTTGTTTTGTTGTTCCCCTTTGCTTTGATATATATATATATATATATATATACACATATATATTATTTTTTTTCTTTTGGCTTTTGTTTTGTTTTTATTTTATATTTTCCCCCTTTATTTTTATTTTTTTGTTTGTTTGTTTTTTGTCTGTTTGTTTGTTTTCCCCTTTGCTTTGCTTTGATTTTGTTGTTTTCTTTTGTTTTGTTTTCTTTTGTTTTTAAATGGCTTTTTATTTACAGCATCATATTATACTGAATTACTCTTAAGTTGTAGTTTCAGTTTAGTTTTAGCATTGTTTTCTGTTTTATTTTGTTTTTCCTCTTTGCTTTGATTTTTGCTGGGGTTTTTTTTGTCTGTTTATTTGCTTTGATTTATGTTTTGTTTTTTGTTTTGTTTTTAAATGGCTATTTATTTACATCACATCACATTGAATTACTCTTAAGTTGTAGTTTCAGTTTAGATTTAGCATTGTTTTCTAGTGTCTAGTTTTGTTTTTCCCCTTTGCTTTATTTTTTTGTTGCGTTTTTGTTTTTTTTGTTTTGTTTTTAAATGTGTTTTTTTTTTTTGACAACATTACATTATATTGAATTGCTCTTTTAGTTTTATTTTTAAATTTTTTTTCCAGCCAAGGTGGTCCGCAAAAGAGAACAATAGTGGCTGCATTTTAATCAACTAAACAAGACTCATATTTCTTTTACATTGTACAATGTGACTATTTCTTAGTCGTATAAATATCAAGCAAACCCCCAGTAGGTTTTTTATACCACAACTGATGACATGCTAGCATGACTGTCAGGTCAAATTAGTTATATATATATAAACTGCTTGTTTTCATTAAAGATAATAACTTTGCCACAAATCCCATTTAGCAACCACACAACCTTCTTTTTATTTTCAGTTTGGCTTTACTCTTTCCCTGTCACTTGTACTTTCATGCTTTCTTTTTTCTGTCTCCTTCAATCCAAATGCATATTCTTGTGGAAGTGTGCAGATGTAATGCTTCTTTGTGCCTTCACCTTCTCAGTAACCACAACCTCAAAAAAGATCAATTGTGCTTCTCTATTCAGCCCATAACTCAGCGCACATGCCAAGACTGGTCAGGGGCAAAGCAGGCCAGCAGCCCCAGCTGCGACTGGAAATTGAATTTAGCCTGACAGTCATGCTAGCACGTCATCAGTTGCACTATAAAACACTGCTTGAGGTGTCTAGTTTGCCACATCCATATGAGAATAAGCAGTCGTCATATTGTACAATGCTATTTTGCAATAGCCTAATGGAAAGATTTCTGTTTTCATCAGAGAACTGTAAACTGCTGTTGCATGCTAAGCTACAATCTGCTCATAATTAAAGAATGAAGTCAAGCTGCAAACATAGCTAAATAGTTAAACTGAAGCCATTTTATTTTGTGTTCGCAAAGTTACTTTTATACTCCAGTCCATTATATGTCTCTGCTTGCTCAACAGCATCATGCAAAATGTGGCTCTGATTTGATGCCATATAATGTGACATTTTGTCACCCTGAACTGCTGTCACACTACTGAAAAATGAAGTTGGGTTAGTAGCACTGCTGCTTGTGGTTAGCTACTTAACACTGGGACTACATGAGTGATTTGAACAAATAATTATTTGAGCATACATCTGTTGTGGCGCTAAACCTAAATTGAATTTCTTACTCTGATGTCAAGTTGAGCGATACATGAGGTCTTTATTAGTGAGTGCTCTGATAAATGGCACAGTGGCGAAATGTCATCTCATTGCATTCATGGAGGCAAGGTAAATTTGTGCAAGTGACACTGTTTATCTGTCTTTGAAACTGAGGGATACTTATCCTCTTCACTGTATCAGATCATGCAGAAAGCTGTTATCATTCATAGGAGCTGGAGCATTTTGTTGCAGATGGTGGCTGTTGAATGCCAGTTATTTTTTTAGCATGAGTCAGAGTCTAGATGCTACACAACCTCTCAGTTCCTGCCATAAATGACATTTCAATGGGTCAATTTTGGCAGGAAAGCACTACTAAGGAATATAGGGCACGGTTTTGAATTGCTTTACACTTGTAATGCATTTTAGACATTTTAGAATATTCTTTGCTACTTGAAAGCAAAGATGAGATGTAACTTCTGGTTTTTGACTATAAATCAGATTTAATACAACTTAATGTCGGTTTTTCAGTCTGAAGCATCATGACATGATCCACAGATGTAATTCAGCAAAGTGTGTTTCTTTGTCGCCTTGTCTCTCGCACACGCTTAGTTACAAATGCAGAAATCTGACTTTTGAGCTTCAGTAGTCCTGGAAAACCTGGAAATATCAGGGAATTCATAAACGAATTCATAAACGTGATTTTTAGGCTTAGAAAAATCAGAAAAATGTGTAAGATGTGTAAAGGTAATAGGAATTTGCAGTCACATTACAAATAGTTACACTTTTTGGCAATAGGTATAAAATCCTTATCATAAACAAGTGGAAAATTAATTTAAATAAAAAACAAAATCAAAGAAATTCAGGTCAAAATGAGAGAACCCTTTATTTTTTAAATACAATCAGTTTGTTGCATCAAATTGGAGCAGCACAATGAAAACCTGATTAAAAAAGTTTCTAAGACTTTGCATCATAAAGTGTCCCTTTCCCTTTTTAGGTTGTGTTTCTGTTTTTTTTTTTCTCATAAATCGAGGCTTATGCTGCTTGTGATTACTCGTTACGCATTCAGAAATGTTGGTGTCATTAGAAAGTCACATTTCTTAATGAGGGCAGGGTAATCACAGTCTACTGGGCTTTCAGTATCAAGAGTTCAATTACTATTCTAATTTACCATCTTGCCTAATAATGTTTTCAATGTGATGCGCAATTAACAAAATCCTATAAACAGCTTGTGCAGCAATCATTCACTGAAGTGGTATGAAACTATGCATCCCAGAGTGAAAGACAATTCCCCATTAATATGACTGATTTGCTCTACAGATAGTCACGTGTTGTTGTGGACGATTTTAATTGCGATCCCCTTCATAAGCCTCGGGGTATATGTACTCCTCAGTGGATTGTGTCTCCTCATAGTGTGTTCTGTGTGTATTTGTTACTGTTGTGTTAGTCTAAGCCTGAATTTCTACCTGTGTTGGCCCTCATTGGTCCAGATGCAGGTGTATTTGTGTGTCCCTTGTCCCTGAGGTTTTCTGTAGCAGATGGTGATTGAGTTAGTTTGTTTTCCACATTTGCCATGTTTTCCAAGACATATGCCACCTCTACACCTTTCTGAGATTGCAGGCTAGCCTGAAAGAGCACTCTCATCTACAAGCGATCGGCATTTGACAGGGCTGGGTCATGGTCCCAAGAGGCCGCTGAGCATACAGCAGCTTCCATCTCCACAGTTCACACAGTATACACTACACAGAAGGGCCCAGGGCACTTACCCAGGGGACATGGAGTAATCAGCTGTTGAACAGCTTACACTGTATATTCTGAGGGCCCCAGAAGCTCCACTGTCTGATTGCACTGTATACAGTCAGGGGCCCTATTGGTCAGATCACACTATATATACAAAAAGGGTATAGGAACACTAGTAGTCAGCTCATATTGTATACACTAAGGGGCCCAGGGGGCCTGGAACTCTAACTCACACTGTAAAAGCAGAAGTGCCCAGTTGCCCTTGAGCCCTGTTGGTCAGCATATAGTCATATTGAATGCACTGAGGGCCCAGGGGACCTGGAGCTCTAGTGGTCAGCTCATCCTGTATAAGCAGAGGCCCAGGGGCACTAGGGCCCTACTTGTCAGTTTGCACTGTATATTGTGAGGAGCCCAGGAACCCTAATGTTCTGCTCAAACTGTATACACAGAAGGGCCCCCAGGAGCCCTAGTGATCAGGTCACATTGTATACGCTGAGGGCGCCAGGGGCCTGGAGCTCTAGTGGTCAGCTAATGCATTATGGGCAGAAGGGTCTAGGGGCCTAGAGCCTTATTGTTTAGCGCACAGTGTATATTGTGAGGGGCCTAGGATCCCTACTGGTCAGCTCAAAGTTATGGATATGCAAAAGGGTCCAGGCCCCGGGAGCACTGGTAGACAGCTCACATTGTACGCTGAAGGGCCCTGAGTGGTCAGCTCACTTTCTATATACTGAGAGGCTCAGTGTTCCTGGAAACTAAATAGTCAGCTCATGCTTTATACACTGAGGGGCCCAGGGCCCTTGGAACTCTAGTGATTAGATGTCATTATTAAGGCAGAAATGCCCAGTTGCCCTTGAGCCCTGTTGATTAGCAAACACTCATATTGTATGCTCTGAGGGACCCAGATGACCCAGAGCTCTACTGGTCAGTTCACTCTGTATAGGCAAAAGGGCCCAGGGGCCCTAGAGCCCCATTTGTCAGTTTGCACAGTATATTCTAAGAAGCCCATATTCTGCTCAAACTGTATACACAATTGGGCTCAGGCTCCCAGGAGCCCTAGTGGTCAGCTCACATTGTATATACTGAGAGGCACAGTGTCCATGGAATCTGAATGGTCAGCTAATGCTTTATACACTGCGGGGCCCAAGGCCCTTTGAACTCTAGTGATCAGATCTTACTGTAAAGGCAGAAATGCCCAGTAGCCCTTGAGCCCTGTTGATCAGCTTTAACTCATATTGTATGCTCTGAGGGGCCCAAAGGACCTGGAGCTCTACTGGTCAGCTCACCCTGTATAGACAGAAGGGCCCAGTGGCCCTAGATCCCTAATTGTCAGTTTGAATTGTATATTCTATGGAGCTCAGAAACCTTAAAGTTCTGCTCAAACTGTATACACAGTAGGGCTCAGGCTCCCAGGAGCCCTAGTGGTCACATTGTATATGCTGAGGGGCCCAGTGGTCCTGGGACCTGAGTGGTCATCTCATATTCTGTGTGCATTCTGTATACTTGCTCATTCACTGAGTGGCCCAAGGGCCCTGGAACTCTAGTGATCAAATCATGCTGTAATGCTGTAAGAAGTGCCCAATTGGTCAGCCCACACTGCATATTCTGAGGGGCTATAGGTGCGCAAATGTGCCCCAGCCCCTGGGGGTTCTAGTGTTCAGCTCACACTGGATACACAGAGGGAACCTGGAGACCTAGTGGTCAGCTCATGCTGTAAAAGCAAAGCGATGGGCACAGGGACTCTGGAGCTCTAATGGCCAGCTCACGATGTAAGGGCAGAGGAGCCCTATTGGTCAGCTTGCATGATGAGGTGCCTGAGGGGTCCCTAATGGTTAGCCTGCAGTTTATGAGCCAAAAGCCCTGGTTCAGTTTTCTTTGGCAGTCTCAGGCCATGCACCCTGAAGCTTTGAAGGCATCTGGCTACTCTGAGGCCCCATAGCATTGGCCCTATCCATAATTGAGCCCTGCCATTTGTTTGCTCAAAACATACAGATTGCATCTATGAGATTCACAGTAAACTAGAGTTACATACTAATTTGCCATTTTTGAAACTTATGTGAAGCACTTTGTTATCCTCTTGCAGATTAAGCAATTAACAGTAGCACTATTAATTTTTCACATTGTGATCTTTGAGTGAGCAAATGTTTTGAAGCTAATTTGACAGTGTATTACTTCCCAGCCAGTTAATGCATGGCTGATAGAGCCCTTTGCACATATTCAGGCAGAAATCATCACACTGACCACATCCAAAGCAGTGCATTACCGTAAATTACTTCAATCTTGTTGATGGCTTTTTACATATTCTCTTGGCAAATTAAATACATGGATTCAACATTTTTTTTTTTTTTCCATTCCCGCTAAGCAATCATTCGGTGAACATCATTTTCAAGGGTTATTTTGTACTGGCACATAATGGTTTTGTTTTTCGAATATAGCAGCTCTTATTTACGACTTCTCTTCAGCCCGCTGGTGACCAGGTTTGTTTTGCTGTCTGTCAATGTGGTTCTGGCAACTCTCTCCACTTTTCCCTATTCTCTGAGCATCTGTCAGATGGCTCTTCATACTGGCATCTGATATCTCCTCATGCCCATCAGTGTGTTTTATTCATTAGCCATCCTCACCCACACAGAAATAAATCAGAATTAAATACGTCTTTGCCACGCCTTCCTTAATACATTGTGTAAAAAAAACTCACTCTTTCTGGGCATGATGCAATCATATTTGCATCATAATTGCATTATACAGTGTCTTCAAACTGAAAAGACGTAAAATATTAAAGCAAAGTGACTGCAGAAGAAAAAAGGGGAAAGGAGGAAATGAGAATGATGTTAATCAAACTCCTCAGGATTTTAAAAGAGCAGCGAGGAAATGTAAATGATCTGCTAGTATGATAAAACACAGTGTGGCATAACTCCTCGTGCTTCTGAACGCCCCATGACCCCAATCCTCTCCATACGCCCTGAAGACACAGGAGTGAGCTGAAAAATCATTTGTAGTCTGATTTCACACCAAAACGCATGCCCCGACTGGCACTATGTGTGGTGCTGTCCCACCCGTGGGTGGATGGATGGGTTTTTCGGCACGTTCTCACGAGGACAGGCCCACCCGCAGGCTCCATTTCTCACCGGCATCACCCCTCGTAATTATCTCCATCACAGCGGGGTTACCAACCCTTCTGTCCCCAGGCCAACGCTACACATCGGATCTCACAGACTCATAATTTATGAAACTCACAGCAGGAGGCAGGACTTTAGAAGAACAGAATAAAATGAACAAATTGGGCCTGTCAGATTTATTTGAATCCTACTAAGAGGGCTCAGCAGAGGAATTTAAGTTGACCATTGCTTGAAAGATTTTGGTTTAAAAATGCCTGCAGCTTAACACCTAGTAGACTTGAGATCTTGATTTATACCACTGAAGGACTGAATTCTTGATTCTGATTGGTTCACAAACAAGTGACTTTTCTACTGCGCAACTGTAAGTAATTCCAGGTTTAACTGCATCAGTGTGTTATATTACTTGTCCATGTTGATTCCAAATTGTTATGATGTTTCAAAGTTTTGCACAGATCTTTTGCCTCGATTTATAGTCTGGACAAGTTTGCTGTAGTTACCCAAAGTCAGAACTGGTCAGATTGACAGAGTTGACAGATTTATTTATTTAGATATTTATTTATTTTCTAGCTTCAGTTTATGATTCCATCTGGTCAGAGGATATCAAACATGTTTGACATTTTGAGCCGATTTTAGAACACATATTATTTTCATTTGTCATGTGTCTCTTAAAAAATACTTTAACGTGCATATTTCTAAATGAGTTTGTTGTGTTTAGAGTGACTTCTGACTATACAGCATGAGCTAACCACTAGTGTTCCAGGGCCCCTGGTGCAGTATGTGAGCCAATTAATGTATGATGTTCACTTCTTCTCTGTAAACATTTATGATTATGATTCCTAGTGTCGTAAAATCTGTTCTGCTTAAAAGTTATGTAGTTTAGCCTTAACAGAACAGAAAATGTCCTTGTTCCCTGATGGAGGGAACAGAGACGTTGTGTTGAAGTCCAACATTTCCGTGACAGTGTCAGACTTTGACACAACGTCGAAGTGAACGAGTGAAAGGGAACGTCTCTGTTACATATGGTAACCCTTGTTCCCTAAAGGAGGGAACAGAGATGTTGTGTTGATGTCTGACATTAGGGGTCGCACTGGCTGAAACGGAATCTCTTGGTTACGTACTTGGGAACAGAAATATTGTGTTGAAGTCCAACACTAGTGCAACCCCTAGTGTCAGACTTTGCCACAACGATGAAGTGGCACAATGCTGAAGTGACCAACTAAAATTGTTGTTATTATGCTTTTTCACTTTTGAATTTTAGTCAGTGTGTATCTTTGGGCATAAAAAAATATCTACAAAGTTACAAATCTCAAAGTCCACTCCAAAGGGAGATGTTTCATTTTAAAAAATCTCTTTTCAAAAATTACAACGAACGGCTCCTTTGGACGACAGTGTTTGTTTTCTGCATGCAATGATGTCACAATGCGGTCCATTAGAATATCATTAAATTAAATCACGCCTACAGAAATTGGAATTGTTGGGGGGTGGGCAGGGACGAGGTGGGGGATTAGCCCAACTTTAGCAATGCAGCGCGGAGAGTCGCCTCAACGGGCCGCAGCGCAGCGGGTATAAACATAAGCATTGACTAGAGTGGCCGTGTCAGAGCCGCAGACGTGTGCAGTGTATGGTAAGAGATTTATTCGTCATACAGTGTAGACAGCTTTACTTATAACGCGAGTGTGTTTTAAAATGCATAAACTTGCACTAGAATAGGCTAGGCTAATCCCTGAGTTCTCTGATAATGTTAAGCTGCTTTTAGCCTTATGCTGGAGCTGGTTTCGGGCAATGAAACTAAGTATGTAAATAATTAAATAAATTTGCACGATAATATCATGTATTGGCAATCTCGCAGGCTGACGATATGACCCAACACTACTGTAGCGTATTATTTACTCACCGTCCATGCATCCTAGGTGTATATGACTGCCTTCTTTCAGGCGAATGCAATTGGAGTTATATTAAAATTTATCCTGGCACCCCCAAGCTTTAGAATGGCATAGACGGATGTTTCTCTTCATCAGTCCAAAACAAGTCCAATAATGTGCATCCATTCATAATAAAAAGTGCCTCACAGGGCTCCGGGGGGGTCAATAAAGGCCTCCTGTAGCGAATCAATGCGTTTTTGTAAGAAAAATATGCCTATTTAAAACGTAAGAATCACTTTAATCTAGCTTACGCTAACAGTTGTACACGGAACTTGCTTCTTTGACAAGTGGCATGACAGTACTAAAACACCGTCTAAGCTGTTTGCCAATCGCAACGCAGTGGAACAGCTAACCAAATGAAAGACATTTCATTTTTTCGGAAGGCGGGCCTTCATTAAATCTGGAACTAACTGAGCCATTTGTGCCAGACTTTTCAAACCACCAAGCATGAAAGCATGTTCTAGTACACCCCCAAAACAAAATCAAGACTTTGTAAAAGAGCATAATAGGACCCCTTTAAGTGACCAACTGAAGGGGAATACAAAAATATTATTGTATTAATGAAAATTAGTGCTTTGCACCTACTTGACTGTACATCAAATAATTCAGCAGTCATTGTCAGTTATTTCTTATATAGTGACCACATTTTGTATTTTTGATATTCAAACACAATATTGATTTAGTTGGACAGAAAAGGTACTTTTGATTGATTTTTTAAGTTTTTTTTTTATTGTCTTTCAGGGTACAGCGGCCAGTCGAGTTCACTATAAAGTGGATTTGGAGCAGTTTCCTTACAGCACTAGTATCTTCGACGTGGAAGAGAATTCTGGCAATGTTCTCACCAGGGTCAATCTGAATGAGGAGCCTAACACTAAATTCAGTGTAAGTGCACAACAATCTTTTCTTAATACTGGGCTTGTCAACTAGCAATCCGCAGGCCATAACTGGCCCGTCAGTCATTTTTGTGCGTCTCACAGATTAATTTAGATGAAATCGCTGCACTGCCTGATACATTAGAGTGCTTTCTGAGCAAAACTCGATGGTGAGTTCAGAAACACTCATTCCTGATAATGGTCCAAATTCAGGCAGGTTTTAAGCTTTACTGGCCATAGATTCTCCAGACAAGATTTCTTAACACACTGATCTTGTCTTATCAGATGTTTATATACACATCTATAAAAATAGATGAGGCACAGCAGTTGATGCAGCAGCACATCAGTCAGTGTGCACAGTCACATTCTTGGACATTGAACATCATCTCAAGTCTCTTCTGTTCTCAACGATTTTCATCTGCTCCCATCTCACTGAAAAAGAGGTTTACACAGTTTTCTTTGCTCAATTTTAAATGTAATAATTATATAAAATGATTTATATTAAATGTTTTACTTTATACAGTGTTTAACAGATTTGAAATCCCTTACTAACATAATGTAAATAATTTTATTAACAACAAAAATATTATTTTAATCATTATTTTTGACTTGTTTTCCAGTCAAAATATTAACATTTTTATTATTAGAAAAAAAAAAGAAAAAGATACTTTTCTTGCAATTTTATTGGTAAACACAATATAGTACGACAGCAAATCAATGAAAGAGAGAAAGAGGGGACCAGGATGGGAACATGGGCCTGACAGCTCAATAAATTGGTGCATTTGGTTTACTCACAAGGCCACTGTGCAGACGTAAGACTTGTGTCATGTATATGGCATGTAAATGTCTCAGAGAATATATTGAATGAAGTTTAATTTTCTTGCCCCATTCACAACAGATTTTTTAAAAAGCATTGCAAACTAGAGACTTGTCTAGTAAAACAAAGACAGAACTTGACCCACTGTTGGTTCTTAGTCTTCCTTGTTTTATCTTAAAATTGATTTTCTCTTGTTCCCAAACAGTTGGCAGTTATTGCCTACGATGACGGGGAGCCGGTGAAGTTCAATAAGACTCTAGTGGAGATTACTGTCCTGCAGCCGTCCATCATTCCTGTGTTCACGCAGGAAGAGTACAGGTGAGCAAACACCTGAAAATGCGATTGCCCTCTGCCCCACCTGCTGTCCTTTCACGCTGGGATATATTGTTCTGCACCTGCGGTACACTTTCAAAACATCGTCAGTGTGAGTACTGTCGCCTGGAAACAGTGCCTTAAATTAGAAAGTTAGATACAGGCAAACAGCAATGCGAAATATCGCAGTTTATTTGTCAGTTTTGTAATATGTGTATTTTTATGGTCCTCTGAGGTATGACGTTTCATTCCTTTTTACGCCTCTACATACAGCAGAATGATAATAAAACCTCACCTGACTTGATTTGAAATCAAACGATGAAGTTTCATGCTTAATTTGAAGATTCATGTCTTGAGTATGGAAGCCCGCTTCTGCCACTAAGTAAAAAATGTAAAAATTTTATTGCAACGTTTTATCCCGCAATTCTGACTTTTTTTTCTCAGGATTGCAAGATATAAACTCGCAATTGCGAGTTACGAAGTCCAATTCTGATGGGGGAAAAAGACTCAGAATTGTGAGATATAAACTCAGTTAAGAGAAGTAAAGTCAGAATTGTGACTTATTTCTTGCAATTGCGAGTTTATATCATGCAATTCTGACTTTATTTCTCGCAATTGTAAGTTTATATCACCCAATACTGACTTTATAACACACAATTAAGAGTTAAGTCAGAACTGCAAGATATACATGACTGACTTCTTGTTTTGAGATATATCTCAGAATTGTGATACATAAATGCAGTTCTGTCTTAATAATTCTGACTTTATAATTGCGACTTATTGAGTCACAATTCTGACTTTTTACGTGTTGTGAGATTTCTCAGAGTTGAGATATAAACTCAATTCTGAAATAATAATTTGCAGTTGCGTGTTATAAAGTCAGAATTGTGAGATATAAACTTGCAATTGCGAGTTTTAAAGCCAGAATTGCGTGATATAAACTCATAATTACAAGTTATAAAGTCAGAGTTGCAAAATATAAATTGTGAGATATAGACTTCTAAGAAAAAAAAAAAAAAATCACAATTGTGTCACAATAAACTCACAATTAAGAATTGTGAGTATATATCTTACAATTCTGACTTTATTTCTCAGAATTGCAACTTTATTTCTCATATTTGCGACTTTATTTCTGAGAATTGCGAGTTTGTCTTGCAGTTTTGACTATAACTTACAACTGCAAGTTTATATCTTGCAATTCTGACTTTATAACTCACAATTGTGAGTATATATCACATAATTCTGACATCATTTCTCAAAATTGCAAGTTTATATCTCACAATTTTGAGATGTAAACTCGCACTTCCGAGAAAAAAGTCAGAACTGTGAGATAAAAAGTAGCAATGACCTTTTTTTTTTTTTTTATTCAGCGGCAGAAACGGGCTTTCATACTTGAGCCATAAATGAAGGTTTGAAAGGGGGAGAAAGTGCAGAATTAATCTGGATTATCATTCACCTGTAGACTCGCACAATAAAACCACGAAAGTCTATTTTGAAAGTAAATTAGGTCAAATCACCAAAGCACCATGGAAAGAACCAGTTTTGGGTAGTTTTATTCAATATAACCGTCAGCATAGATTTAATCATTGACTTTATGAATATGTATAATAGCTGCAAGGTAAAGTGTTTTATACACAGTTGTTTCCTCAAAGGACATTTGCACTCCATTCGAATTCATTATGGCTGCTTTATTGAATTACATATTTAATATATTTGACACAAGGGGTAATCAGTTCAATTCGCATGGCTTCCGAGGCAAATAACACTTGCACTGGTTTGTCTAAATTGATTTAAAGCCAAAAACATTGAAGCTTATTTTACTGAATACAGCCTATTCATCTGTACGGTATGTTTAGAAGACAGCGCCGTCTATACGAATGGATCTGTGATCAAAAACAAATTTATTAATGGCTTTATAGTGAAGTGGCAGTTGTACGCTGGCTTTGATGAGTTACAAGGACCAATGGGGTTAAAAATGGCCTTGATAACATCTTTATCCATTGATTAATCAGTGCTACAGAGACAGAAACATAGAGATGAAAAGACTCGGCCGAAGGTCTGAATTAATGCTGTGTCCTACAGAACTGCAGAAAGGTCATAGTTGATAGTAGTGCTGCAGCACAGTGAGAATAACAATAGCTTTCAGACGCAGCCCTCCGCTAGCTCTTGATTGCTGCCTGCGGACACATTAGCCAGGTGTCTGTTGCCCCTGTCTGGTGAACACAAGGCTGGTTAAAGTTCCTCTGATCTGCTCAGCTTTGGCGGTTCAGGAAACTGCTTTTGGGGGATCATCTAGGGGTGGACTTGAGATAACCCTGTGTCAGTAATTACCTGCTCACAATACAGTCAAGTAGTTTGCATTTAGCAGTTTATATTATATATAAGGGTATTTAGGTGTGGTATGGAATGGAATTTTTTCAACAAATCCCGCAGTTTGGCAGTTAATCGCACCTCGAAATTTCTGTTAATTTTCCTGAACGACGTTTTATTTGGTTGCGTGACGAGTCACTGAGTTCTGTTTCACGCCACAAGTTCAAGGCAACCAAGAAGGCTGAAAGTGCACCCTATTTGTTGTCTTTATTTTACAAAAGCACAATGTTTTGTTTTTATTGTGAGTATACACAAATAAAAGTAAACTCTTCATAGTTTAGAATAACGTCTTATTTAGGCTTGCTGCAAAATAGTCGGTATTGAGGAAGCCGCAACACCGGTTTCATCACTTATTCATCACTGATCACTTATTTTAATATTTTTTATAATAATAAAAATCATTTAGTTCAGTTAGAGAGCAGACAGTACAAAAACTGAACGTGGCTGCCCAATGCAGTGTGCCAAACGACAGTCACATCACAGATCAGATTTCATTTCTCACGTGAAGAGAGTGAGGCGAGCTGACTGACAAAAAGAGAGAGGTGATAAAGACAAGACGATGGCGGAAGAGTTTCAAAACAAAATGCAAAAGCGCCTGTTTTAAAAATATTTGTATATATTTTTTAATATTCTGCCATTTGGTGATAGTGAAGGTTTCATATTTATTTGGTTCCACAGTGTTTGCTGATTTGAATTTTTTCTTTTATTTTATATTACGTCAAGGTGTATGCCGTGCTTCCAAGCTTTCTTATTCGTTTTGCTAATAAATCTTTCTACGTTCTTATTTGGTTCAGTGTTTAGCCTACTGATTTTCAGTTTTGTATACCTATTGTATACCTATTTGTATACACCTTTGTGTAAGTTATTATTTTTATATTAGGGATATAACATTGTGTATTTTTATTCGTTTTTGTTAATAAAAGTTTGTTATGTTACGTTAATGCCTTTCATTTAAAATGTGCACGGCGCTTTTACAAGCTATTTAAAAGTGAAGAAAAGTGAGGAAAAGAGGGAAAACTCAAACGAACTAAAAACAAACAACTGGTTGGTGCCAAATTGCAGCTAATTTGAAAGTGAAAGTAAAATGTGCACAACATTTTTACAAGGAAATGGAAAAGAAGGAAAGCGACGAAAAGAGGGAAAACGTCAATTTCAGTGTATAAATGGTACGCCAAATAGAAACAACGTGCGGTGATGATGGTAATGACCTCAATATTGCAGTCGGCATTTCATTACTGCGGTAATGCGGTTATCGTCACAGCCCTACATATATTACTGTTTTACTGCAAAACTCTAACTTGATGGTTTTACATTCATGTATTCAATCAACGCTTTTGAAGGTATATTCAGCGTATGCCATACCTAGGAATCGAACCCATAACTTTGGCATTGTTAGCACTATGCTCTACTGTTTTGGCTACTGGAAAGCTACAGTTTTAGAGGGGTTTGCGGTCATACTGGAAAAATGACTTGTCCAGCTTAGCCAGGTTGTGAAAGCAGATAAATCAGTTTACCAGAACAAAAAAACAACCATTTTTACAGGGAAATGGCACAGTTTATTTAGAAAGTAAAGTAAGTATAAAAATGTAGTCTGTCAGTTTCACTGTAATGTTTTGTTTTAATATTTTGTCTTTTTTGCATTGCATCCAGTTATAATGAGGGTGGCACTCCAAAATATTTCCCTTCACTGCATGAAAAACAAAGTATATTTGATAATGGCTAAAGAAGAGTGAAATTATGGTATAAAAAGGTAATTAGACAAAAACAATGCATTTTTATGGCATTCTTGTTAGCAGCCGTCGAGTTTTTCTGATGTTTTCCCACTAGAATGTGCAGCCTGTGCATTTTAGCATGGCTTATCTCATAAAAATGCTTAATGAATCTCTGTGACTCTGCTAAATCACCAGCCGAGCACCCTGCCACTTCTGTTTTTCATTTTGACGATCACACCCATCACTGTCTCATTTTTACGCTTTCCCCTGTGAATGTTTTTGAATCAGTTTTGTTTCCTCTTCAGTTATGCAGTAAGAAAGAACTCAGAATAAACTTCATCTCCACTGAATATGCTTATGTCAAAACAAACATTGCTGTGACCCGCTGGTGGGAATTACAGAATATCAGAGATGTCTGATTTATTTTACTTTTTCATTCACTTTCTTGATGCACTTTTATTTATTTATTTATTTCAAACAAAATGCAAATATGCATTTAATTGATCTTTTAAACTTTATATTAAAGAATTTAGAAAAAGTATAACTTTTTCCACAAAAATGTAAAGTACCACAACAGTTTTTAACGTTGATAAAAATAAGAAATGTTTCTTGGGCAGCCAATCAGCATACTAGAATGATTTCTGTAGGATCATGTAACTCTGAAAATTCAGCATTGTATCACAGAAATAAATTACATTTTAATGTATATTCAAATTGAAAACAGTTATTTTAAATTGTAATAATATTTCTTAATTTATCTGTTTTCACTGTATTTTTATTTTTTTTTTTAAATCAACTAAGTGCAGTCTTGGTGAGTTTAAAAAACCTCTTTCAAAAATATTAAAAAAAAGTCTTACCTAAACTTTAGCTACTCCACATCTGAAACGTCTTTCCTTTGAGAGTCACTTTGTCCACCATTCTGAATGATGATCCACTCATTTAATTTCATCTAGTCAAGTCCACTTGTTTCTTATTGATTGTCCTGTTTCACTTTAAAGTATGTCAGAATATAAATCTAAACCTAGTTGTGGGAGGCATCTCACACTTCTTTTCAAAAAGGGCTTAAAAAACATTCTTTAAATGGCGTGATGTATTAACCTGCATTGATTGAATCTTGAAACAATGATTTCACATTAAAGCTACTCAAGATAAACCTGGCACTAATAAAATGTCTGTCCTTCATTCACCTATAGCTAATACTCTGAACAACAGAAGCTGCATTTGACATTGAGTGACATGGACACTTATTGTAGAAGAGCACAGGTTGTTCCAGCACAGAAATTAGAAATAATTAATAATTATGTGACATCATGAAAGCACCCTTCAGGCCCAGGGGTCTGCAAAAATGAGTTTAATTAGCATGTATCGCTCAGTGGTGCAGAATGGCTATAGATAATTACAGGTTAGTTTGCAAACGTTTAAATTAGATATTGCGTGTCCTAAGTGTCATGCTTTAGATCCTGAGCTCAAATTGGTGAACCACACATACATGAAAGTTTATAGCAGGTGTGAGGCTGACAGAAACGGTGTAATTTAGGGAAATCTGCCACCCTGTTCTATGTTTCCTTTTATTTTGCTTAACTCTGTAAAGCCAACTGCATCATATTTGATGTGCTAATTTCTAAGGCCTCTAAATTACTAATGACCAAAACTTTGTCTTTTGTCGTCTGATTGATCTTTTTTTTTTTTTTTTTTTTTTTAGCAAATAAAAAGCATTTTAATATAAGTCTAAAAATCTGAATTCTATGATTCATCAAGCTTTTGAGGAATGCTTAATTGTTCATCACTCAATCATAATTGTATTGCATCACATTACATGTTTTGCCCCCTCAAATTAAGTATTTATCATCTTAATAAGATATAGTAACGACTGATATTTATATGCTTTTTTATGAAAGTAGTCTGCTGTATTTTTCATAAAAATCTCATTGATTTAAATTACAAGCTACTATTTCAACTTCTTTATGGCCATATAAATATCAAAAACTTCACGAAATGTCATATTTTGTCTCAGTTTGGACCTCTGAATAAAATATTCTCACTATATCGTAGTGTATAACCCATAAAAGCCTCAAGTATGTGTCAAATACTCAACAAAAACACATATGTGACCCCGGACCACAAAACCAGTCATAAGTGTACATTTCTCGAAATTGAGAATTATACAACATTTAAAAGCTGAATAAACAAGCTTTCCATTGATGTATGGTTTGTTAGGATATGACATAACCCGACATTTGGCCGAGATAGAACTATTTGAAAATCTGGAATCTGATTCCAAAATATTGAGAAAATCACCTTTAAAGTTGTCCAAATGAAGTTCATAGCAATGCATAATTAAAAACTACATTTTGATATATTTCTGGTAGGAAATTTACAAAATATCTTCATGGAATATGATCTTTATTTAATATCCTAATGATTTTTGGCATAAAATAAAAAGCAGTAAATTTGACCCATCTAATGTATTTTTGACTATTGCTACAAATATACCCATGCAACATAAGACTGTTTTTTTTTTTTTTCATCCAGGGTCACATATGCTAGTTTTTTCCCCGTCTGAAAGGTTTGATAAACTGTTCCATTTAATAAATAAATAAGTACACACACATACATGCATATATATTTCCAATATGTTAGGCTTTACAGGGTTAAAACGTCACCCTGCTCTGCGTTTCCTTTTATTTTACTTCATATTACTTTTATTTTTTTGTCATTTTTGTTAACCTGACAAGCTTTAACACATGATTCTGTCTGCTGTGCGTTAGAATCAGCATTTAGTTTCCAAGTGTGTGATGAATTGTTCCCACAACACTGTTTCCAGTGTAAATGTATTTATAAATGCAGGATTTATTTGGCCTCTGCAAAAGTTCGGGGTCTTTCTGTTTGGCAAGAATCACTGGATATGTGATGAGACGGTCGATCACACGGCTGCGGTTCTCCCTCCATCACCTCCAACGCTGGAGTGCAGATTGGGATCCTCTTTACGCGGCTTCATTTGGCAGTGAACGAGCAGCACTTGAGCCGCCGCTGAACCGAAGTATGATTAGTTTCTGTGGGTAAAGTCATGTGGACCGCACTACAGAGCGCCAAGCTCCTCTCTCGACAGAAACAAATGACTTTGATGTTCTTCTTCAAGTATCTTTTTTTTTTGAAGATTTGCGAACAATAACCTGCTCCTTGCCGCAGTTCAAAAGCGTTTGGCTCGCAGGTGGAGAGCGGCAAGTTTTGAGACTAGTTTAGTTTGGAGTGCCGGCTGACGATTGCATCCCTTGATCTGAAGTGCTGTTACACTGTCAGGTCGCTGTACAGTGCGTCGCTTTCATGTGAGCCGAAGCGTCGCATTGCCGAAATGTAATCTGTCACGAATTGCTGCGTCGGGACTCCAATTAGCCACATGTGGAGCTCTTTTCTGATGCTCCTGTCGTCTCCACCTCCAGTCTTGCGGAGGTAATGGAAGCGCTTGGCCTGCGCGGGACTCCCTGTCTCTGCTGCACCTGCAGGATTAGTATGCAGACACTGGCGGTCCCTTTGTGCCGTCCCACCAGCTCAGGGTCAGACAAACAACCGCACCATTAGCACAACGCTGCTTATTAACATGTAAAGCTGTGCCGCCTCTGGCATGCTGGCGTTAGACTTGATAATGAAAGTAACTGAGATGTTATCAGATTCTGTGGTTGTGTGATGGTGTATCATCACAATGTAGTTAGCATACGCTTCTGCAAACATGTAATTTAGGACTATGCAAAATTACATTTCATTTAGTAAGATCGGGTTGTGCTTGTGCTGAATAATATATCATCATCTCAAAACATTAATTTCAGTGCTTGGGCATTTTGAATTGCTTTTGCAGATATTGTATTTACGTGGGTGAATCCTGGATGCATTTCTTACAGGTGTTGTTGAGATACTGTATGCCAAAGCCTATGCCAACTAACAACTAAAAGAAAGTTTGCATTACTTTATGGTGAAATCTTGCTTTAAAATCTGCAAAATGTTGATAATTTGAACAAGACAGAGAAGTAAAAAAAAATGCATGAATTTTTAAAGGCAGTAATAAAAGTATTTTCTATCTGTTACTGCCCTGAATAAGCTATTTCACATGACATATGTTTACATATAGTCTACAAGACAAAATTATTGTTGAATTTATCAAAATAACCCTGTTAAAAATGTACACAAGCTTGATTCTTAATATTGTGGTTTGTTACGCGGATGATCCATGACTTTTTATACTAAAGACAACTGAGGGACTAATACGCCATTACAAAAGGTGCAAATATTCACTGATGATCAAGATTAGAAAAACAAACAAACAAACAAACAAAACTATGCTTTAAAAAAAAAATGAAATATGTATCTAAAAAATACCTATTTATTTAGTCTTTTAAGTCTTCAAAGGGATCATTAGTAGTCAGAAATGCATTGAGTTATGATTGTAGGACTAACAGAAGATATTGGTATTATCACAAGTCTGTATTTAAAAAAAGCTTTTGATGTATCATTTCATCTCTGTAGAACTTTAGACATCAGCTTCATGCTCAAATGGCAGAAATGTTTATTACAAAAATAAACTTAAAGTCACAATGAAATCTAAATATTGCATTGTTTATTACAGATGATTACTGGAAATAGAATATGTGACCCATGCTGGCAAAATGAGTCGGAATTTTTAAATTTTCAAAATTGAGTTCTTTATATTTTCACATTCTCCATCAAAGTACCTTCAAAATGAAATATGACTTGTTAGAATCTGACAGCCATTTTAAGGTGATAGAGTCAGCAGAGTTGATTTTGAGAAAAAAAAAATGAGTTAAAGTTTTCTGAAGATTACAAAGCAAAATCACCAAGCAATGTTGCATATTTTTCTCGGTCAAACTTCTCTTTTAGGTCCAATTCTCGCTATTAACAAACCATTAACTATGACTTTTTCCACGATAAACTACTAATTTGCTGCTTATTAGTAGTTAGTAAGGTAGTTGTTAAGTTCAGGTATTGGGGTGGATTAGGGATGTAGAATATGGCGATGCAGAATATGTGCTTTATAAGTGCATATAAATATAAATAAATAGCCAAAATGTGCTAATAAGCAGCTAGTTAATAGTGAGAATTGTTCCCTGTACTAAAGTGTTACTTTTTCCTCCAATTCTTTTCTTAATAATAATTACTTTGTTATTAATCACAATATAGCTATTAAAAATAAAAACAAAGATGCAAATAAATAGTAATTTAATTAAGAGCAATGAGTGCAGCGGGTGCTTTTTCTGTGTGTTTTTTTTTTTTTTTTTTTTTTTGGCATGTAGCTCAAAATTAGCTATTCCAAGGGTGCCGATATTTTTGGCCATGGCTGTATATACAGTATACCCTGGACCACAAAACCAGTCTTAAGTCACTGGGGTATATTTGTAGCAATAGCCAAAAATACTTGTATTTTCTTTTATGCCAAAAATCATTAGGAAATTAAGTAAAGATCATGTTCCATGAAGATATTTTGTAAAATTCCTACTGTAAATATATCAAAACTTAAATTTTTGATTAGAAATATGCATTGCTAAGAACTTCATTTGGACAACTTTAAAGACGATTTTCTCAATATTTTTTTTGAGATTTTTTTGCACCCTCAGATTCCATATATTAAAATAGATGTATCTCAACCAAATATTGTTCTATCCTAACAAACAAATTCTAATATTCAGCTTTCTGATGATGTAGAAATCTCAATTTCGAAAAATTGACCCTTATGACTGGTTTTGTGGTCCAGGGTCACACAACTGAACAACTGCCTTTGAGATGAATGTCAACGCTAATGATAGTTTTCTGCAGCAATTATTATAGACCTCCTTGTTAATAATGTGCCGACCATCCCTCCGAATTATAGTTTGATGCAGATATAAAAATTATTAACACCTGTTGTCAACAAAAAACGATTTCCCTTTCAAAGTCAGCATCCCCACACTGCGACGCTTAACTATATCATCTCCCTTAATTAAATGTAATGCTTCCATTAGAGCCATAAAACAGCTAAAAGGTGCATTCGTATTGACTCTTAAAAGTTTGTGACCTTGCAGCACTTAAAGTCATATAAACAAAGCTGTTTAATGTCTTTAATATACAGCCCTTCAAGATGTTCTGTTCTCGCTAATCTCATCTCCTTGCACTCACCCCGCACCCTTGTTTCCTGTTGCAGTGTAGTTCAGACCACTTGCTGTGTTTGTCTGTCATCCATTTGAGAGAATAGAAGGCGGCCATGAGTCCTGCTTCCCATAAATCATCTCAATGAGCTTGTGTTACTTTTATCCCAGAACGGGTCAATCAACCCAAGATGCTTTACCGCATTTTCTTTTGTCTGTGTCTTTCACCAGGGCCTCTCATCAAATATTCATAGCTTTTTCAATAATTTATCTCTCATACACCCTTATCTTGTTTTAGGACACTCGTGCATGTGATTAGTAAACTTCTGAAAGTGTGCTATGTATGTAAATGAGGCCGACATTTTCAACGAGACCAGCTGAGAGTTTATAGCTACTCGAGCTTTCAAGTAGAGCTATTCATCTCTCTTTGCCTTCACCGGCTTTTATGTCATTTGCACGTCATCTCGAAGCACCATCCCTCATTATTATTCTCCTCTCATGTCTTCAGCTGTCAGTTTTTGCCATTGACCCTCAAGCCTAATATCCTTATTAAGGTTGTGCCGATACTAAAATTTCACTCGTCGATACCAATACCAGTGAAATTTCACAAGTCCCAAAACCAGTTTTAATACCACAGCTAAAACTAATATGCTATTGAACACGCTCTTCAAATGAAATATTAATATAACAGGAGTGTTATCTTAGAGAAGGCAAGGGGGGCAGCACAGCCCTCCAAAATAAATCGAATGAGAATATGTTTAAAAATGCATAACGTGATGAGAATTTTGATGAAATAAAAGTTTATAAGAATGATAATATAACTGTCATTTCGGTTGCATATTGATAGCCCAAAATGTAAGATATAATATTGTTTTATATGGCGTTAACATAGAAAAATGTTTGAATATTAAAGGGCACCTATTATACCCCTTTTTACAAGATGTAATATTGGCCTTGGGTGTCCCCAGAATGTGTCTTTGAAGTTTCAGCTCAAAATGCCCCACATTTATTATAGCATGTGGAAAATGTAATTTTTGGGGAGTGTCTAAAAAAGTGCTGTTTTGGTGTGTATCACTTTGAATGCAAATGAGCTGAATATTCCCGCCCCATCTTCAGAAAAGGGCGTATCTCTTTAAGTCTGCAGAACCGATGTGACAGAGCGAGAGAACCGGTTTTCAGCCGTACATATGGGATGCCAAACACACCAAAATTGGGACGAAAGAGCGTGATGGTACAGACCTGACAGGTCTGTAACATGACGTGGACATGTTTAGGCATGTTTGCTAGCGCCACTGAATAAACAGCGCAGCGCGAACTAATCTCAGTTAAAATACTTCAATAACATACTGTGCACACACAAATGCGGTTAAACCGTTAGCTAAGCACTATAACGACATGACATTCACAAAGCAGTCGGGAGTGAAATGATTTACCAGGGTTTCCGCGGGTCTTAAAAAAGGCTTTAAAAGTCTTAAATTGCTTTTCTGTGAATAAAGGCCTTGAAAAAGTCTTAAATCAGAGCAGCATGTATTAAATTCATATGATCATGGCATTAATTTTCATGAGGGATTGTTTGCTCATGTGTTTCATTTTAAAGTGAAGTGAAAGTGTAATTTCTGTGCTATATGGCTTAGGTTGCTCAACATTCATTAAACAATATGCGGTAGATGGCAGTATGTGCTGCTTCATCTGTCAGTCACCCGAAGAAGAACTTGTCGTTTTGATTTTTTTATAGTAATAAAATATTTTAGTTCAGTTAGAGAACAGACAATGCAATTAAAACTGAACGCGTTGAAGAGTTTAAAGAGTTTCAAAATTAAATGCAATATATATTTTTTTAAATATATATTACATCAAGGTGTATGCCGTGTACACAGTGTTTACTGATTTTCAGTTTTGCATACTTATTTAAACTTTGTGTAAGTTATTATTTTATGTTAGGCATATAACATGATGTATTTTTATTTGTTTTGTTAAAAAAAAGTTTGTTGCGTTATGTTAATGCCGCTAATTTAAAAGTGAAAGTAAAATGTGCACGACGCTTTTACAAGCTACTTAAAACCGAAGGAAAGTGAAGAAAAGAGGGCAAACTCGAAGTAAAAAAAAAAAAACTGCTTGACAGCCATTTGCCGCTAATTTGAAAGTGAAAGTAAAATTTGCAACGACGCTTTTACTGAGGGAAAGCGAGGAAAAGAGAGAACAAACTAAACAAACTAAAAAGAAACAATTGCTAGACGCTGAATTGCTGCTAATTTGAAAGTGAAAGTAAAACTATATTGTTTTCCCTTTGATTTTTTTTTCCCTTACATTTTCTTTAGTTGGTCTTAAAAATGTCTTTAAAAAGTCTTAAATTTACCCTCATAAAACCTGCAGAAACCCTGTTTATGCAGACAGAAGTGTATTTAGTTAGATTTTGAGGCGCATTACCTTCAAAATTAAAAGTAACCCACTGCATCCTCAGTGGCTCAGATAAGACTCAAAAAGAAGACTCTTGTGTTCAGTCTTACATCCAAAGCACAGAACACTGGTATTGCTTTTGAGACATTCTTGATGTTACAGCTGCTCAAGCATGGAGAAAACTGAGGACAGCGTACAACCAAACGGAAACTATGGCAATTCAGGACTGTCAGTCAGCGGCCGTGGGCGTGGCCTTAACAATGCGACATCATACTGCTTTGAGAATCAAAACCGCATACCTGGTTTGGTTTATTAGGTGTCAAAAAATAAGTGGGTGGATTTATGTCCAAACACCATGTAAAAGTGGATTTTGCATAGTAGGTTCCTTTTAAGTGTATTTGTATTGGATTTAAAAAGGCCCAGACTCAAAGAGGACACTTTGCATTATCTTCTTCATGTAAGGGAGTCATGAAATGGAGAATCAAAAAGTTCTTAATTTTCACACATATAACTTAAAACAAGACTTTAAAACTAACTCCCCAGTTTAAAATATAGAACTATTATTTTTTGCTCCTCTGAAACACCTGGATTTAAAATCAAACCCAGCATTTTATGCTAGTAAGACACCACGCGTATCATTGTTTGAGTGTTGCTTACTCAAATCAATGCATACCCATGTACATGCAGGGTCTTTTACTGTATAAGACAACAAGTATTAACAGTACTTTTAAAAATAAACAAGCAAAAGCTATTACCACTCTGAAACAAACTGTTGTAATTGTTGTGGTTGAGCTGTTTCTTCTGCCTTGGGATCTGACTCAGGCTCAAACATATGGCTCTGTCACAGCGTTTGACATCTCGAGTATCAAAACACATAACATGCTGTTATGAGCATGGATATGGTGCAATAAAGTTGAATGCCCTTTGCGATAGAGTGTTTTCAAAGAGGGTGAAAATCCAGGATGAAAATGTCATTATTATAAATATTGGACCTTTTTAGATCCGAAAAATAAAAATAAAACAATAATAAAAAATGAAATAAACATTGAGAAACATAATCTAAAACTGCATGTAATGACCCCTAAATCAGGGTTTGTTTTTTTTTGTTTGTTTGTTTGTTTTTTTGTTTTGTTTTTTTTCAGGTAAGACAACAAGTATTAACAGTACTTTTAAAAATAAACAAGCAAAAGCAATTACCACTCTGAAATGAAACTGTTGTAATTGTTGTGGTTTTGCTGTTTCAGTTTCTTCTGCCTTGGGATCTGAATCAGGCTCAAACATATGACTCTATCGCAGCGTTTGACATCTCGAGTATCAAAACACATAACATGCTGTTACGTGCATGGACGGTGCAATAAAGTTGAATGCCCCTTGCGATTGAGTGTTTTCAAAGAGAGTGAAAACTGAGGATGAAAAATGTCATTATTATAAATATTGGACCTTTTTAGATCCAAAAAATAAAAATAAAACAATAATAAAAAATAAACAAAAAACATAGAGAAACATAATCTAAAACTGCTTTTAATGACCCCTAAATCAGGGTGTGTGTTTTTTTTTTTTTTTTTTTTTTTTTTTTCAGGTCTTGGTTTTCAGTTAAAGTTATGCTGATAATTCTTCTTTGAAGTATAACTCTTATTTTTGTTAGATTTATGCTTAAAGAAAAAAAATCACAGATGAAGTAATCATATTAGCTGAAAATAAATCTTACCTTACACAGTTTTGTTGCTAAATAAAACTTATTTTTCTGCAAAAGACAAAAAACATTTTTATTTATTTATTATTTTTATTTATTTTTTTCACTTTTTTTTACATTTACTTTAAACAAAATGACTCCCACTTACATTAATCAATACAGGAATTTCTAACATCAGAACTCTCTAAAGATTTTAGCATGGTAATGGATTTGACAATGTTAGTGTATTTGATCTTGGCGGAATAGATCTGCTACGCTGCTGAATTGCTGCCACTGTTGGTTATTGCTGTTGTACATTATTGCTGCTGCTGAAAAGCAAGTACAGTAACTTGCTACTGCCAATACGGTGCTGTGAGTATTTAAGACATACTGCTGCTGCACAAATAGCATATATAATAACCTGTAGCAGATCTATACAGGTGGAGCTGGGGAGGTGGAGGGTTTCAGAGGAACTCTGAAAGTGCACTGCCAAATGCTCTAGTGAATGCGAACCAGCCTTTTAAATGTAAAGCAGCACGCTTATTGGCTGCGTATACAACATGAACCAGCTTGTGCTGAGTAGTTTAACACTGTGAATTGAATCAGTTTGCATTAACGACCCATCAGCCTGCGCCATCTAGTGTTTCATGACAGAACTTGATATTTAGACAAAGAATAGCATTTAACTGTATTTTCAGCCACAAGGCAGTCATTAATAATGCATTCAAAATGTGAGTGCTGGAAAGAAGCTGCTTGTCAGTCAGTCAGACAGTGGGAACCAAATTGAGTTGCATTTTTAGTACTACTGACATTGCTGTTGTTATTTTTTAAAAGAACTTTTACATTGACTTGATACTGAATTACTGCCACTTTTGACATCCCTAATCCACACTTAGGCTCACGTTGTATGTCTGTATCTCCTTAGTGAAGTACTAAACGCTGAGGAAGATAGATTTGCCCTTTGTAAACCCATCCAGGACCAAACAAACCCATTTGTTATACACTGGCTGTGCATGTAACGTGCAGCTCTCTCAGTATTCATGTATTCTGCTCGAGTGAAAGTTGTTTTTGAATGAAGGAAGATGAGCAAGACTCCCTACCCTAAGTTCAGCTGAAGGAAATTTGCCCTTTACCTCTTGTTTGTAAAGGACAGGCACAGTATGCCACACGGTTGCCAAACGCACTGATCGCAAATAGTTTGAAAAGGTCAGCGGCTAATCCACAGACGGAACCTTTGAAAGCGACGGAAAGGCTCTTTCGTTTGAAGAGGGGCTGGTAGTTTTGCAGTGTCATGATGTCGGCTTGTTTTTGTCCAGTGTTAAGTGCTGATTTTTGGAGTCTAAAGGGGGCATGTCATGCTGAGCTGGACGCCTGGAGCAGGGTGCAGTACAGTAATGTTCAGTGGTGAGTAAAAATGCCCGGGTTGGGTAAAAAGATAGAAGTCGAAACAGGAAGATTGAACCCTTCAAGATGGTGTAAAAAAAAAAAAGAAAAAAAAGAGAGAGAGAGAAAGAACAAAAAAAAGAACATTAAAATGGTTTTACAAATAGTTTTAAAAGCTTCAAGAGGGTGCTGGGGGTCCACAGAAACAAACAAACAAATAAATACATTTATTTATTTGCTAAAATGTTTTTAAAAATCATGTTTTTTTATTACATTATCATGTTTTATTGTGTGTTACTGTGTTAGTTAGCTGTATTTTTATTTATTTATTTACTTATTTTTACTTAATCAAAATAACTCAACTTGCAGTTGCATTGAGATCAATTGGAATGCACAATGAAAAACATGACTTTTGAAAATTTTCACAAACGATAAATCACGATTAATCGCATACAAAATAAAAGTTTGAGTTTGCCTAATATATGTGTGTATACTGTGTGTAATTATTATGTATATATAAATACAAACACGTTCATGTATATATTTAAGAAATATTTACAAGTATATGTATTTATTATAAAGTTTATATAATTTCTATTATATATAAATAAAAAAATGTGTGCATAACATTTCTCTTAAATATATACATTAATTTGTGTATATTTATATATGCACAAGAATCACACACAGTACACACATTTATTAGGATAACTCAAACTATTTTGTATGCGATTATATATATTTTATATATGACGTTTTATATTTATAAAGCACTTTACATTTTAAAGAAAATCTCAAAGTGCTATAGAAAAAGTAATAGTAGTATATAACAGTTATAACAAAAAAAATAATAGAAAGTACATATTAATTTATTAATTTGCTCATTTAATAATTTATTTTCACAGTATACATGGGTTGTATACATAGCTGTCTCTATATTTTAAGAAGGGGATCATTTGCTTATAAATATTAGCCTCAAAGCTAACAGACATGGGTTGGAAGCTGTTCAAAGGTCTTTTATGTTGATATAAAATGATATGAAAGAGCACATCCTTGTTTCTCAACCAAGAACTGCATATTTTTCTTGATACATGCCACTCAAAAGGTGCAGATTTGCTTTAGGGATGCTCTGATATAATCAGAGGCTGATACCATAGTTCTCTTATCGTAGGCCAAAACAAAAATGCCTGTAGAAACCAGAGGCATTTCAAATAAAACTGTACCCATGGCATATATGTAAACAAGGGTATTTTTTGTTTAGATAAGTCTACATGGTATTCCAAAACGTCATGCAATTAAGATCAGATCCATTCGTGTTGCCAGAGCTGCTATGTTTGGGAATTCAACACAGAGATTTTGAAGACGACTGGCTTTGATTCATAAAGAACCCTTTTACCTTCTAAATGAATTTGTATTCATGCTGATTAATGTAGATACTCTGAATAACAAGCGCCTTGTGTTTTATTAAATAGCAGGATTATCGATAGCTATTTGGAGGCCTGTGGTTTTTACTCGTTTTATAAAGACCGAGATCAAAGAACATGATACAGGGATTAGACTTCGACCGTTTCCAGCATCTCACGTCATCAAAGTAAAACAGCAAATCTACATGAAAAAGCCTGTGAACTATTGTTGATTAACAAAGTGGTTATGTCTCGATGGGAAGAGGCCAAAGGTTCCCAATTGCTATTTTGATATCACATCTTAATCTAACAAACAGAAAAGCTAACATGAAACAAACGGAAAAGTAGTTAGAAGCTGCCCCGTGGCCCATCCTCAGTTGTTGGATTAAACAGAGTTCAGTCCCGATTGAATGCCATAGGCAGAGTCCTGGGTACAAAAAAGTGGCCGGATAAAATAATGACATTGGAATGGAGGTTGCGGGGATGCGTTTGTCGGCTCAGTGGACCTCATTAGTGTCGAACACTTGAGCATGTGCTTGTGTGAAGCGACCATTAGAGCGCTGCCAGAACAGAGAGCCTACACGGGTGTTTTTTTCTCCATTATCTGCAAGCACAGCACACCGCGCACCAAGCAAGAGGGCCACGCCATACAGGAAGAACACGTCGATGTGCGTATTCAGGGATTATATGGAAGGTACTCTGTCATCTTTCTGAATAACAACAGCCTGTGTATCTTCCACGCCGCAGCCCAGGGGTGACAAATCGCCCTATAAGCCTGTGTACAACAAACTCTAAGTACTCCAAACCCAGGATGAAGGTTGCCTTGTCACCAAGCCGAGCATGAGCATCACAATGTACAAAAAGAAAATCACTCAACAGCCGATTCTGTGACAGGATTATTAGCTTTTGTATTCAAAGTGTCCTTGAGAGGTTTTTTTGTCCATGTTGTTAGATTTGATAGGAGAAAACACTTGCTGTTCTGAGCTTTTCACCTCACTCTTTATATGGTATTGGTTTTGAGAGGCTGTAGACTTGCGGTTTGAGGACAGTGAGCTCAGAGAGACGTTCTTCAGTTTTCCTGTCTACTTTTCAATTGTTAACAGTTTTTTTTCCTGCAGAAGTATAAACAATATGACAGCGTAAGGTTGGTTCTGCTTGGTACAGAAAGTCAAATTTACAGAATATATGTCCTTGCTGAATACGTCAACAGCATGGGAGCTGAATGCATGCTCCATATTGTGCAGAGATGAACTGTGGCACTGCTTTTTTTCCACAGTAGGCAGGTACATTTGACAAAAGTGTAGACCAACTCTTAGAGCTCTTAATCATCGTTCCTTAATTATTCACCAACATGCGCCTTTCTGGAGCTAATAACGTCCAGAATCTAATTTATGCTGGTTTAATAACTAATATTGGAATAAAACAATAGGCAGGCAGGAATTTACTAATTACATTCACCAGAGGCCTTTTAGATTGCACACACATACAAAATTGGTAATTGAGGGATATTAACAACAATATTGGCATGAAAAAGAATTTTAAAAACCCTTGCCGCCGTTGGCTGGTTAACTTTAGTAGCTTTAATAAGCAATTTAAAAACAAACATTAACATGAAGTTCAACAAGGCTGCATTTATGTGATGCAGTAATATTGAGAAATGTTCTAAAAGTACTGTTCTGTTTGAATATATTTTAAAATCGCTGTGATGCAAAGCTAAATTTGCAGCATCAGTCTTCAGTGTGACATGGTCCTTAAGAAATCATCCTAATATGCTGATTTGCTGCTTAAAATACATCATATCATTTGTGTGTATGTGTATGTGTGTGTGTGTGTAAACTAAGATTTTTTTTTTTTTTTTCGGGGTTCAAGCACGTATCACTGAAACCCTACTGTAATTGTTAGAATAGTCACGGATCAGCGATCTCCATGTAAAACTGATTGTGCAGACCAAATCGCAAGTCATAGAGACTTGAAACTTGGAGAAATGGTAGTATTCACATCGCCTACAACGTGACCAAGTCTCGCCCCAATTGGCCTGACGGGGGCACTACAGTGAACAAAAGTACGAAATCGCTCATAACTCTTAAACCGTCAGTCACAGGCTCAAGCGTCTTATAAAATGCACACTAAACACACAGATTCAGCCATGAGCGGAATGAGATTCAATCCTGAATGGAATGAGATATCTCCGCCAAACTGAGAAAACTTATGTAAGAGCTCAAACTGAGGTCACAGGGGAAAAAATGCATAGCTTGGCCACTTGTTGGTGCTATTAGAGGGAAAAAAAAAAACATGGATAGAGCTGCGCAACCAATTGTCCTATCAACATGTAAATCACTGTGCACGGTCTTGGTGCAAAGTGTCCCCAGTGTCTATAAGCACATTTATGTATCTCAAAAGACATGGCCTCCATTAGATGATGAAGTCTATGGATATATAGACGATATCTATATGTTGTATTTTTCAAGGGCGTAAACGATTGTACATTGCATGGTTTTTCGCACATATGTGCAATATCCGTGTCATACTATAGAACTACTCATTCCAGGCAACTTTGCCTCTAGAACCACAGCTGTCAATTAAATTGTTTGTTAAATGATTGGGGGAAAAAAATACTTTTGTGAACTAGCCCTAGGTTTTTTGATCTGGAAAAAAAGCACTGCAGTACAATTCTCAGAATGTCAGTAATTCTCAAAAAAAAAAAAAAAAAAAAAAAAACCTGAAGAAGAACTCAAAACTTCACGAAACCTGGTGAGCACATGAGACAAGTAATTCTAAACAAGCATGCAAAGTTTTAAGGAGATCAGACCACAGCTGGCGCAATAACAGTCATAAATGTAAAAAAAAAAAAAAAAAAAAAAAGAAAGAAAGAAAGAAAGAAAACAATAGTATTTCTATGATAAATTATCTGGATTTGCCAAAAATGCTTTTTTATATCATTGATATAGGTGATTACAAGCTTGCTAAATAATGTATTTTTTATATATGCTTAAATGCCCTAAAGTGCTTGAACCCCAGTAATTGCCCTATTTTATTTATTTATTTATTTAGTTAGTTGATGAATACTAGAAAGAATCAAAAGAACAGTGTCAACTGATATCAGTTGCTTCCTTGCTTAAAAAAAGTAAAAAAATAAAATAAAATAAATAAATAAAACATTTAAAACACTGACCGATAATGCATGCGGGATGCATCAGTGTTGTTCGAATAATAACATCACAAAAAGCATTGCCCACTTGTGATAAAATTGCATGAAACTAATGCTAATACCAGATGGAAACAGGGTCACACTGTTTCGGAAAGCCACATTGACTCCTAAATCTTTTAAAATGATCATTTGTCAATAGTCCAATTGTGCTTTTCTCACCCACTGGCTCCAAAATGTGATTTGAAGTCTAATGTATGAAAGCGACAGCTGATTACGAACATATGTTCCATTATGGATCAGTTCTGCTGTTGGGTTTATCTGAGGTAAAGATCTGCTCACTCCCACGCTCACTTTCCATTAACACTCTTTATTCTGCTTAGTTTAGCAACTGTGTAGGATGCCCAATTAACACTGTGATCTGGTTAACTTCTTGATTGATTAAATTCTTGTGAATTTTGTCTTTGTAATTATAAATCGGAATCTTTAACAGCTCAAATTAATTGCGTTTGTTTTATAAAATAAGTAAGCTGTAAGCCTTTTCATGAAATAAGTAAGCTGCCCGCCTGATTTCAGAATGTGAAATAATCATGCTGTCTGTCCATTGATTTTCTGTCAGACCTATATGTATAAATTTAATTCAGTTTGATAGTGCTGAATAGCCTACTGTGCATTTATATCAAGGAGTGCTGCGTTTAGATTGTCAGTCAATTCATTTATATGCAGTTTTGCAGTTCCAGCAGTTCTTGCAACACACGGTTTTGAATGAATATTCCCAACCTTTCTTGCCCTCAGGCTTTTGTACTGTACTTTTTAAACTTGTAGCTCAAACCATACAGAGTTAGCCATGCCAAGGTCATGGGTTCGAATCCAGGAAATGCTAAAAAAGCATATACAGAAATTACAGCATTATACAGCAATTCGAATGTACTCAGTGCTTTTTTTAAAATACAGTTTAATTAAATACTGTATAGTTATATCAAGGAGCAACTGCACACCATTTAGATTGTCAGTTGATTCATTTATATGCGGTTTTGCTGTTCCAGCAGTTCTTGTAATGCACAGTTTTGAATGCTCATTTTCCAACTTCTCTTGCCCTCAGACTTTTCTACTGTGCATTTAAGCATTGCCTGTTGCTCAGCAGTAAAGTGCTGGTAATGGCAAAGTCATGGGTTTGATTCCCAGGAAATGCTAAGAAAAAAAAATGCATATGCAGATTATACAGCTGATTTTATACAGCAGTTTGAATGTACTTTAATTTAATTTAATTTAATTTATTCACACAATTCACTAATACAATTTGAAGTTTTTTTGTTTTTTTTTTCCCGCCAATGTTTTGGAAGAAGTCTTTTAGTAAAAATGGTAACATTATAAAATATTATTACAATTTAAAATACTTGTTTTCCACTTTAATATATATATTTTTTAAATATAATTTATTCCTGTGATGGCAAAGCTGAATTTTCAGCAACCATTATTTCAGTCTTCAGAAAACTTTAGAAATCAATTTAATATGCAGTTTTATTATTATTATTATGTGAAAAAGAAAAAAAGTATATATGTGAATTATTTTAAATAAAAATATTTTGCAACATAAAGGTCTTTACTGTCACTTTTGAAATTGCATGATAAAATGCATAATGGATGAATAAAAGTATTTCTTTCTTTCTTTCTTACTTTCATGCAAACAAACAAACAAATAAATAAAATCTCACTGACCCTAAAGCTTTAAGAGTACAGTGAAACTGTGCTAGATAAATTTATTTTAGTTTTTGCCATATTTGACTTTTGCTCTATTTTACTTTTACATGCCCAGTAAAATTGGTACATATTTGTGGCACGACCGACCAGAATCACTGTTTTATTGTGTGTGATTTGTGATTCATCATTAATGCAGTGCACTGTTTATGTTCAGGTTCTCTCCGGTCAGCGAAAATGCCCCCGTGGGAACGGTCGCAGGAGTCATCTTGGCCGCTGCCATAAACCAGACCATCGTCTACTCCATCATCGAAGGAAATGAAGGCGGTGAGCACTAACCAGATCTGCATAATTTGTTTAGAGAATAAGGTGCTAAAACGATGCAGAAAGTGCATGCAATTAAACCATCACTAGCAGTTCTCATACATACAAGAGCATACTTCAAGCAAACTATGGTTTATTCCCTCCTCAGAAACCTCAGTGAAAAAAAAAAGACGAGATTGCGGGAAATGTCACACTGGTCTTTTATGAGCTGGATATTATTGTATTGTAATAAATTATAGTTTGTAAGACATCAAGCACTGGATAATGACAGCCCGCAGACTCCTAGACGGTGTTTCTTAGGTTGCTGTCAGCTGCAAGTTATCAAAAGCTCAGCGAGAGAGAAGGTTTTGTTTGAAGGAGTGCACTTCCTGTTGCCGTGTGTCATCGGAGAGCAAGCGAGAGCAGGAAGAGGGAGGTGTGCGTGATTAAATCCTCTCTGTTCAGAACGTGTTCAGCCGAAATCACATTTGAATACATCTGGCGCTGGTTTAAAGCGATGGGGAAATCGTTTCGGTACATTCTCATTAGGCGGAATCAAGAAGCGTAGATAGGTAATCAAAGGGCTGTTTTCATTAGCGCAAACTAGAAAAAGCCAGGAAGAATAAGGTAATCATTCCACCCTTCAAACCGCCTGGATCCAAGGCGTTTAATGCGATGACATCACCCAAGATCAGAGCTAATCCTTTATGAATGTTAATGAGACTCAAGAGGTGGGTAGCACACTCTGGACCCGAAATCCCAATATAGCTAAGTGCATTAGTGATACGCTACAAGGAAGCAGGGAAAGGATGAGTTGTAAGATCTTGATTCAGCCGGGCCAAGAATTTCTGATTGACTAATGTTATATTGTGGTACAGGTATAGACAGAGACAGGGAGGGTGGGAGGAGGGGGCATTCATATTTTCGGAAGTGAAGCGTAATTCATTATTTATTTATTTATTTATTTTTGTTTCCAGGGGTACAGTAACTTATATATATATGACAATATTTTGTAAATTTCCTACTGTAAATATATCATAATTTTTGATTAGTAATATGCATTGCTAAGAACTTCATTTGAAAAAACTTTAAAGGTGATTTTCTCAATATTTTGATTGTTTTGCACCCCTAAGATTCCCAATTTAAAAATAGTTGTATTTTGGCCAAATATTGTCCTATCCTAACAAACCATACATTCAGCTTTCAGATGATGTATAAATCTCAATTTAAAAAATTGACCCTTATGACTGCTATGACATATCTAAAAAAAATAAATGAATAAAAAAATCTGTATTAGCAGTAGGGATGTCACAATACTCAATATAATATCAGACAGTTCGGTACGACATCCACGGTTCAGTACACGCTTGTAAATTGCGGTTTTTCGGTTTTGCATTTAAATAATTTCCTTGTTTTATTTCTCTCGAAATTTGTTGTGTGTGTGTGCCCGTAATTACACGTGCTGAGATAAGGAAACGCCCTCCCCGTTTATACTTGAAAAAGCAACACAGGCAAAGCATCTTCTCTTCTAATGAAATGCAATGATAAGCCTTTCTAAACTTGTTGTCCAACAAAGGAGAACATTATAACTTTTTACATCACAGCATCAGTCGAGTGTTTGAAATAACTTGCTTTTGTGATCTGATGTGGCTTCTTATCATAGAATGAGGCAGACAATATATTCTGTACTAATGTCGATTAGCAATGGCTTACAAATATACTTAATCATTATGAAAATACCCGAGATGGCTTAAAGAACACAGATAAACCATGTATTATTGCAGACGAGTGTTTTTTGTCCTTACATTTCATAATTCAAAATGTTTAATGTTATATCTTGTTTTTATTCAGTTACAGCAATAGCGATGCCTTTATCCATATTAGAGATTTCCTGGCTGAAATGTCATCCGTGTTATCTTTTTGACACATATGTGGATTTTCTACACGAGGGCGCCCTCTGGTGTTCAGTATGAATGAAACTCATCCTATTTTGCGTAAAAATCTGAAAAATAATACCTCTCTCAAAAGAAATTGTAAGCGGACATACAATAATCCACACTTTTTCCAGTGTACAGAGGTTCACAGGAGTATTTTGTTGTTAATTAGATGCAAAAAAAAAAATAAATAAATAAAACAACACACTGATGTGGCAATCTATCAGAACCAAACCTAACCGAAAAACCGTGGTTAAAAACCGAGGTACGTATTGAACTGTGGACTGACTGTATTGTTCCATCCCTAATTTGCAGGTAATATGATATGAATATGACTTTTTGAAAAGTGCACTTTGTAATAATGTCAAGTTAAAAGTTTAAACTACATTTTAAATGTTGCTTTAAAGTTCACTCTAAAAAGCACTCTTAAGTTCAAGTAATTGCATTTAAAACTATAGTACATTTTAAATTAGTTGTAAATAACATGCAGTTAAGCATTCAAAACATTAATTTCAATTTAAATGTAACTATGTTATTGTAAAGTATATTATTTCTGCAATCTGTACTCTTTTTTAAAAGTATGCTAACATGTACTATTTCCATGTGCATTGTGGTAGCAGTAAAATACTGGTAACAAGTGAAGGAAAACATTTTAGATTTCATTTACCAATTTTATCTCACAATTCTGACTATTTTTCTCGCAAATGCAAGTTTATATCTCCTTGTTCGGACTTTATAACTAGATTTAAATCAACAATAGCAAGTTTGTTAAATCTGAGGGGGAAAAAAACAGAAGTGTGGGATATAAACTCATAATTGTGAGCTGAGGGGAAAAGAGAGAATGATGGGAAAAGAGTTGATTTTTCTTATCAGAACTGTGACATGTAATCTTGTAATTGTGAGAATGAAGCCAAAAATCTGAAACATAAACTCAAATTTACTGAGTAAATTTTACATTTTTCGTTTTCTGGGCTCTGGGCTCTGCCTACAAAAAAACATTATCAGTGTTTGCAAACACGAAATTGGTCTGTAATAAATATCTAAGATTACAAATGCATAATTCCGACTCTGTATATATCTGAGTGTGAATCTGTTGTAAAATAGCAATTAAACACACCTGCTGTCTTTCTTTTGTTGTCACAGGTGAATTTGTTGTGAACAACATCACTGGAGTTATCAGCACTGCCAAGCCGCTGGACTACGAGAGCAACAGCAGTTACGTCCTCCGTGTGGAAGCCGACTCCATGAGAGTGGTGTCGTCCAACCTACGAGCTCCATCCAAAAGTGAGGCTTTTTTGTGCCTGTTCACACCATGGATGATAACTATGAAGTTTCAACGATTGTCTGATTCTATTAGAAGTTAACACTACAACTATAACATTAACAAAACATTATCAATGGCATCACTTTCAGTACATATTTTTAGCCAATAAATGATTAAACATTGAAAGCCAATCAGAATCTATTGTGCTTTAAGGAGTACAAGCATTTAAAGTGGCAGACAACAAAACTGCAGCTAATGCTTATAATAAACAGAACTTTATCATCTGTTGGTGTGTATGCTACTATAGTTATAGTTATCTTTACATTTATCATTCTTGGTGTGACCATGTATTCTTAAAGATGCTAAGAATCCTCTCAGAGAGCTCCACAGGGGCGATTCTAGGATTTTCATTTTAGAGGGGCTCAGCCCCCAATGAGGGTATAATAATAAAAAATAATAATAAATATATAAATAAAATAAAAAATGGCTGACTAAAAGGGGTGGTTTACTAAACTTGTTGCAGTATTCCACTGTATTGCCTTGATAGGTATAACATTTGAGTACTGAATAAGCCAAATACAAGTCTTCCTGATCTCACAGACACACCTGTTTACTGTAGTTACAAACACAAAATTTTACTTTTTGCATTTGTAATACAACCCTCTTTCTTTAGCTCAAGTATGCAAACCTCTTTGCCACATGCACTGTAATAATGTATTATATTAAGAGTAAAATTTTCAAATGAAAATGGCAACATGTTAAGGGCTTCATTTTTACTGGTGGAAACAGCTGTGGTGTGACTTTACAGTAGATGGGGAACCGATTGCTCCCCCATGATATTTTGTAAACTGTATTTATGACAAAGAACTGCACAGATGCAGATATTATAACAATCTATCGATAAACACACACCTTGTCCTCTGTTTCTCGCTCTGCGGATTGAAGAACACGCTGAAAGAGTGAGAAGAGCCAAAGTCTGCTGCCGTTTTCATATGAAATTTAAAGGGGACTGAGGCGATCACAAATTTGTGTACAGTTTATGGAGCTGATCGCAAATTTTTAAAAAGTAGTCATTTTAGGGGAGCTTTAGAGCTCCTAATTTAGCTTCAAAATGTCTAACTAGGAATCTTAGTCTTAGAGAATCTTAAGAGTGATTCAGGACCAATCTAAGAGAAAGTGAGGAAAAGACAAAAACTTTCATCTTAGTGAGGAGGCACACACACAGTCCTTAACAAATGTAGACCACAGTCATAATAAAGACAGAAAACAAATATTTTAGGAATCTGTCAATTTTATTTTTTTTTTAAACGAAAACATGTATTGTCATTTATTGACCAAAGAACAAACGGAAAAAAACTAAATAGTCTTTTGTTCACACATGAAAAAAAAAACAAAACATATTTTATTTTTGTTTTGTATGGCCTCTTTTGACCTTGATAACAACTTGCATTCTTGCTGGCATTGTTTTTATGCACTTTCCCACATTCTCTGTTGTTGAATTTCAAATCATTTCAAGTTGTTCGCAAAGACTTTTGAATAAACTTTTGTGCTTTTTGTGCATCTAATGCTAATTATATTTTAGCATTAGAAGCACTATTGTTGTTGTTGATGTTGACGTTGTTTTATTATCTCTAATAAGACTGGTCACACACATGATCTCTACACTATCTAATCTAGTGTTTTATCTCATTGTCATCTATTGTCTGCAACGCATTTCTTCTCCTTTTTCGTTTTTCAGGCAATTTTCTGCTCTGCTAAAGAAACCCTTAAAGGAGAAGTCCACTTCCAGAACAAAAATTCACAGATAATGTACTTACCCCCTTGTCAAGATGTTCATGTTTTTCTTTCTTCAGTTGTAAAGAAATAGTTTTTTGAGGAAAACATTTCAGCATTTTTCTTCATATAGTGGACTTCTGTGGTTCCCTGAGTTTGAACTTTCAAAGTGCAGTTTAAATGCGGCTTTCAACGATCCCAAATGTGGTTGTAAATGATCCCAGCCAAGGAAGAAGGGTCTTATCTATCGAAACGATCGGTTATTTTCAAATACTCTGCCTGAACTCTGTTTTCTTCCGGTTCGTGACAGTTGGGGTATGTTGAAAAACTCCTATCTTATGTTCTCCCTCAACTTCAAAATTATATCACTGCTTTACCTTTTTTGTTAAGGGTATTTGATCTTCTTTGCATGTTCACTTTGCAAAGACTGGGTCGGTGCTTCTCCAGCGATGTAGGATGATTTTAAAATGATTTTTGAAGTTGAGGGAGAAAATACGATTGGAGTTTTTCAACATACTCTAACTGTCTTGAACTAGAATACACAGAGTTCAGGCAGAGCAAGACAAGACGAGCATTTGAGATCAAAAAGTAATGAAATAGTTTTTTATTTAAATGAAAATAACTGATCGTTTCGCTAGATAAGACCCTTCTTCCTCTGCTGGGATCGTTTACAACCGCATTTGTGATCGTTTGAAGCCGCATTTAAACTGCATTTTGGAAGTCCAAACTCGGGGCACCATATCAGTCCATTATATGGAGAAAAATCCTGAAATGTTTTCCTCAGAAAACATAATTTCTTTGCGACTGAAGAAAGAAAGAAATTAACTTCTTGGATGACAAGGGGGTGAGTACATTATCTGTAAATTTTTGTTCTGGAAGTGGACTTCTCCTTTAGGCCTCTTAAAAGTCTTTCTTTCTACAATTTTTGACCTAAAGAGCTCTTTTAAAGGGTTAAGATTCTTTGTGAATAACTCTTATCTTTACTAGGATCTTCTCTTTAATTTCAAGGGAAAATGCCCACTTTTCTAGGAATTTTCTTAGAATTTTCATGAATACAGGCCCTGGCCTTTACCCTTTTACTCTGTAATAAATACTAAACTCAAATTGCGAACCGATTTAAAGCGTCAAATGCGTTAAAAGGAATTTTAGAACACATTTCTGAACACATCAGTCAAATTATCCAAAATAAAGAACATTCCGCATGGGTCTGCTTTTGACCCTGGGGCATTTTATGTGGCTTAAAAGCTTGTTCAAAGTGTTTTTGCTTTTTCGTTTCATTTTGGAGTGAATAAAAACACCTCCTTTCCAGCATGCAAGTGCAGAGCATCTCAGTGTAACAGAAATATAATCGTAAATGACTTTCTGTCATCTCATGTTCCGTTAACATGGGGGGATGGGGAGCTGCTTGTCCATCTTTTCCATGTGGAGTTGATTATGGAAAATCATTATTTGAGAAAAGCATTCATGATTAACCAGATTAGACAGCTATGGATATTGATTTCTTTTTTTTCTCATTTAATATTCTAAGTACGCAAACCTGGTGATAAAATCAAAAGATTAGTCGCGTCCAGTCAGTCTGTCAGCTTAGTGGTTTTAATTGATTGTTTAATGCAAGTTTTAATTAATTACATCTTGTCAGTGTGCTTGTGAGAGCTGCCAGGTCCGTGTTTTAAATAAGACCTCATGGGTCTCATAAATATCCAGAAGGAGTTATCATACAAATATGAGGCTTGTGAATTGATTTAAATTTGTAAATCAATTAATTGCATCATATGCAGATGAATTAATCGAATTAATCATAATTATTTCATAGATCAATGTCTCACAGAGAAAGTCTCCAAATGAAGAGAATTTAAAGACTTTACATTATTGTGTCAGACTAAAGCATAACAAGAAGTCGGTATATTGTGTAAAATACTTGATTTATGTTTTCAGGTGATTCACTTGCTGGTTTTATTCATTGTTGTTGGCTTTCATTGCTGTCCAGTGGTCAGCGATCCTCTTGTGCCGTGTCATTCTGCTCTATTCTGTGATGCTTCAGCGCTTCTCTTAGAGTGACTGTGCAGAAATGAGCAGAAGGTTCTGGAAACCCCTTGGCATGAGCGCTGAAGTCTGTCAGATGATAAATCGTGTTGTTGCTCTCATACCCCCACAAAATATGACTCTGCCTTTTACTTTGAGAAGTGACAGATGATGGTCTTGAAGGACTTGATGAAGAAATGCACTTCAGCAGCTTAGATGTGCAAAACTGACTGTGAAGAGCAGAGTTGTGATGATCTCTTGAATTTGATTGTAATTGCTTTGAGACATTTTATGCAGTATATTTGTTTTTGTTTTGAGAACAAGCATAAAAAACTAGGTAGTTTTAAACACATTAATAGTTTGCTCATTTTAGTTACTTCTAAAATTTAAAAGCATACAAAATATCACTTTGACAGTTGTTGAACTGATGTTTACTTCATTGAAGTTAAGAGCTGTTTAAATTAAGATATTTAAAATTCAGTTTTCAAAATTCAAATTATTGTTATATTGACTGCATTTGTCAAGTCAGCATGAAATGGGAAGTCACCTTGTTTTCTAAGTGCATATAATTTATCTTACTGTGGACGATTGATTTATGCATATAATACACACACTACCAGTCAAAAGTTTTTGGACAGTATGATTTTTAGTTTATTTTTTTATTTTTTTTAAAGAAGTCTCTTCTGTTCACCAAGCCTGCATTTATTTGATCCAAAATACAGCAAAAGCAGTAATATTGTGAAATATTTTACTATTTACAATAACTGCTTTCTGTTTGAATATATTTCAAAGCATAATTTATTCCTGTGATCAAAGCTAAATTTTCAGCATCATTACTCCAGTCTTCAGTGTCACGTGATCCTTCAAAAATCATTCTGATATGCTGATCATTTTTTAAACATTTTTTTTATTATTATTATCAATATTTAAAACAGTTGAGTACATTTTTTTAGGATTCTTTGATAAATAGAAATACCCAAAGACCAGCATTTATCTGAAATAAAAAGCTTGTTATTATTAGAAATGAATACTTTTATTTAGCAAGGATGCTTTACATTGATCAAAAGTGATGATAAAGGCATTTATAATGTTACAAAAGATTTCTATTTCAAATAAATGCTGTTCTTCTGAACTTTCTATTCATCAAAGAAAACTGAAAAAAAATCTACTTAGCTGTTTTCAACATTATGATAATAATAAATGTTTTTTGAGCAGCAAATCAGAATATTAGAATGATTTCTGAAGGATCATGTGACTGGAGTAACGAAGCTAAAAATTCAGCTTTGAAATCACAGGAATAAATTACTTTATAAAATATATTCAAATAGAAAACAGTTATTTTAAATAGTAAAAATATTTCAAAATGTTACTGTTTTTGCTGTACTTTGAATCAAATAAATGCAGGCTTGGTGAACAGAAGAGACTTCTTAAAAAGAAAACATCAAAAACTTTTGACTGGTAGTGTAAATAGAATTTTTAATCAGATATGTCATCTTCCACTGAAACAATATAATTCTCCAATCATTTAGTCCACTGAAAAGAAACTCAATTTCTTTTTTGCAATTGATTGCAAGCTCACATTCAGATCAAAAAATTATTTTGATGTTTACTAAATGTGTAAAAAAAATACAAAATAACAAAAATTAGGGTTTCAAACTATTCATATTTTAGATGCTGGCTTAAAATTGATATAACATTCTTGTATGTTTTTTTTTTTCCCCCCTCGCAGGCAACACAGCAAAGGTCTTCATCGATGTGCAAGATGAGAACGACCATCCTCCTGAGTTTACTAAGCCTTTTTACCTCGGTGGGGTTGCAGAGGATGCCAAGACCTTCACCTCTGTTTTACAGGTCCAGGTAAAGTGTCTTCCCTGCAAGATTGTAACTCTGTCCATGATGCTTCAGGCAGCACTCCCACAGTTAAGCCAAGCACTGTTCACTAACTGATGCATATTGCATCAGAATGGCAGAAGCAGGCTAAATCGCTAAGTGTAATTTGATTGGGTGGTTGCTATACATGATAAAATGTCACTCCAGCACCAATGGAGGCATTTCAGAGAACAAAGCTGCACAGCAATGAATAATAATTCAGTTCTTCAACAGGAGGAAATCAACCATTTTCACGGTCACGGAAGACCTGAAATATCAGGGAGTTTTAAAAGTGTGTTTTCCTAGCCTGGAAAAGTCATGGATATTAATCAAATTTTAAAAGTCATGGGCATGTCTATGGTGAATATATATTTTTTCTGAAATTTCAGTTGATGTTGCTCTTGCATAGAGGAAAAACTTACCTGCAAACCTAAATGATGTTAGAACTGTGAACAAAACATTATTTTCCAGACTGGCCTGAATGATTCAGTAGTGAACTGGGCTGAATCAGAATGATTTTTAATGACGGGAAAGGGAAAAACATTTCCAGAAAAGTCTGGAAATGCTACATTTTGCTGAAGTGTATATCACGCTAGTTTTCCTCTGTGTTGGTGGTTGAAGTGATTGGTTCCTGTGACCATGTGAGGAGGTGTTGTTCCCTGGTTGATCAGATTGCTGGTCTTGGCTGAGGAGCTTAAGTCTGCCCAGTTGGGGTCTGAAAGATTGGATCATCTTGAGACGGCTTGTAAAATGTCATGGCTGCGGTGGCCCGCTGATACAGATCTCAACACAACTGTCAAAAACGTGGACAAGGGCACCGCATTCCCTGGAAAAGAAAATGAATCAAAGATCCTCATAAATCAGCCAGGCTTTCTCTTGGAACACAAACTGTGTCCTTTTCGAGCCACTGTTCCTCGCTCTGTGTTATTCTTTTATTTTCTTTGTGTTTACTAGTACTTTTCTGTCTAAAAAACGTTTATTCTAGCCTGAAACATACCCCGTGCTAGTACATAAACACACTTATAGCATCTCAGGCTTGATTTTATACATTTTTGCATGCATTTTTACATTTCTGTGTGATTTATAACACACAGGTTCCATTTTCAGTATTGCAGTGTAGCATTATAGCAGACATTTGCAAAAAAAAAATAAAAAAAGCTCCTTTCATGGCAGAGTCAAAGTTTCACGAGTCATGTTTATGGATAACTACCTGAATAATAACTGGCAATCTTTTTTAATGGCACACATTTGACAGTAACTCTAGCACCTCCTTAAGTAGTGCTAAGGATGTCAAAAGTAGCATTTAGTATAAAGTCGATGCTAAAATCTAAGTAATGTAATGCCAATACAAGCTTTATAGAACATAATCTGGAGATTTCAATAATTTTTTCATTTTTCAAATCACTTATGTGTGACATTGCAAGGCATTTTTATGCCATTTTTTCTAGTTAAAACCTGTGTAAGTGAACAGAACTGTTTCTAATGTTTCTACAATGGATCTATCGCTGTCTATTATGTCATTAATATTAATTAAACAACAGTTTTGACGAGGTAAAAAGAAAAACACTCACAGCTCTTGGGTGGATAACTTTTTAATAATTTTTTTATTGTTAAACATACGCAAAGCTAGGCCGAAAGTAAAAAAAGAAACTTTATTATGAATTTTAATTACAAAAACCACCTTTGCCAATATTTTAAGTACTTATGTATAATTTTATTTTACATTTAATTACTTCTTTTCAGTTTCAGACTGTTTGTGTTAAATACCCAGCAAACTCCAAGCACTCTTGATTTCATTAGTGTCTTTGTTCTGTTGTTTTTATTTGTTCAGTTGCTTGTAATTGGTTTCTCTCTTCTTTTTGTGGTTTTCTTGCCTTAAAAGTTTAATTTTTAATTAAAACCTTTTTCTTCAGATATACTTGAAAGCTAATTTACTTTAATATTTATATTGATGTTTCACTTCAAAGAAGTGTTTTTAATAGTATATTAGTTTTTACTGTGGTATCAAAATTGCAATGTATTCCACAAGCGTCTACATTTATGTTCTTGTGTAAGTGTGTTTCTGGCCTCAAAACGATATCCTTTAAAAGTCGTCCATTTAATTACCTCAGAGTTACTCTAATCAGACATGCAGGGCACATGCTGTCCCTCAGACGGGGTTCACCTCACATGGCCTCACCCTGCTTTAAGTTCATGTGCAGACTAAAAGAACAGCGACAGCGATGCTATCAGGTGCCCGGCGTCCTGCATTCGTTCAAGGAGACCTTATTAGCCAAGACCCCAGACTGAGTTAAGCCACGCAGCAGAAGTCCAAGGTTTTATAGGGTCACATTCACTGCGAATACAGATTATCATCATCAATGTCTTCTGTTTACTTGAAGAAACGTCTGAGATATAAAGTTCAGCAGACAAAAATCAAAATATGCTGCCTTGACATACACGGTCATGCATTTCGTCCATTTCTGAGGTGTCGCAAAAATCGCTTACTATGGATTTTTTTGTTCAAGCGGCTCAGGGGTTCGTAGATTAGACTAATCTACTTTGAAATCCCTCTTTAAATAGTTTTGTGGGGAAAAAGGCGAGAAAATTGAAACTGTTCCTTGCTCTGCCAACCCTAAGGACAGGGATGTCAGTGAAAGAACTGCTTATACTTTGCGTTGTAGAAGCGCTTTCTCCGATTAGCCTTGCATCCGTTGTTCCGCCCGATCTGATAATTAGTTTATGCAATCTATTGGCCTGCAAAGAAAACATTGCCTTTCTGATGTCCCCTGAGTTTAATCTGAGGTAGAAACATGAAGAAAGAAAAGAGAAGGAGACTTTTGTTGTTAGTTGTGTGTTCTGTCCACGTTTAGCCTCATTAAAAGACCAATTAAAAGGTGGACCTTTTGTTTGCAGGGGCCATTAAAACACACTTAAAGGGGTCATATGATGCAATTTCATGTTTTCCTTTGTCTCTGAAGTGTTACAAGCTGTTCGTGTATAAATAAGATCTATAAAGTTCCAAAGATTAAAGTCTCAAACCTAAAGAGATATTCTTTATAAAAGTTAAGACTCAGCCACGCCTTCCTAAACCGGCTCGTTCAAACACACACTCACAAATCTACGTCACGGTGTGGGAAGATTTGCATAACACCGCCCAAATGTATACGCAAAGAAAGAAGGCGTAACTTTTATTTTCACTGTAGTGTTGTTGCAGCCGCTACCATGTTGTAGAGATGCTGTGTGTTTTGTTCCAAAAGTGAAAGTACTTCCAAATGAGTACACAACTAGAAATCAGTGGTTAAGTTATATTATAACAGAACAGTACAATGCAAATATTCAAGTGTGTGCAACGCATTTTATGAAGGATTGTTTACTGAACCTGAGAAAGTAGCCTACAATAATGGCTGTGCACACTATAAAGTGGGGCAATTTCAACTTTGCAAGGACAGTCTGGCGCTTCTGACTCACAGCCTGTAAGTACATGTTCATGTTTAAAGAATTTGCTACTGGCTATTCAAATGTGAGTTTTGAGCAGTGTATAGTAGTGCTTGTTGTTTGTCGTTTCTACGATCACAAATGCAGACAAGGTGTTAGGGTTAAAAAAGACAGTATGAGTCATTATAATAAGTAATTATGTCCTCACTGGATGCAACAAATGCCTAATTTATAATGGGTTTTATAGTTTTTGTCACAACATGGCAAGGGGCGTAACATTTCCGTCACATGCTTGAGGTATTCGGCCAATCACAACACACTAAATAGTTGGCTAACCAGCACACCGCGCTTTTCAGAACATTGAGCTTTGTAACAATTGACTTGTTTCAGAAAGGTGGGGCAGAGAGGAGCAACAGTAATGTACAGTATGTGGAAAATAATGTTTTTTTCTGAACCTCAAACCGCTTAAACACATTGTATTATATCAAATACCCAAAATAATGTTCTTTTTAGCAACATCATATGACCCCTTAAAAGGATTAGTTCACTTCCAGAATAACAATTTCCTGATCCATCCAAGCTGTGTATGTCTTTCTTTCTTTCTACAGTTGAAAAGAAATTTTGAGGTTTCTGAGGAAAACATTCCAGGTTATTTTTTTATTTTTTTTTGCCCTTTACAAAAAAATGCCCTTTACAAAAAAAAGTAGAACAATGATGACTGGAGTTTTTCAACCTACACTACCTTTTTAAACCGAAGTACACAGACGAAGAACTGACTTTTCCAATGTGAATACATAATGTGTGAAGTCGTGGACACGCATTGCAAAGCTAGTGCTAGACAAGCATTAGTGGTTAAAAAGTATATGAATTTAATTATTTTTTTTAGAAAATTACTGATTGCTTCACTAGATGAGAGACCTGCATTGAAACTGCAATTTGGACCTTCAACCCATTGGGCACATTTTAAGTTCACTATATGGAAAAAAATCCTGGAATGTTTTTCTCAAAAACCCTAATTTCTTTTCGACTGAAGAAAGAAAGACATGAACATCTTGGATGACACTGGGGTTAATAAATTATCAGGACATTTTTATTCTGAATGTGAAGTAAAGTATTTAATGAGATAGATCTCCCAGTGGTACTGGAAAAATATCGTCCTTCTAAGAAAACATTGCCTTTCTGATGTTCCTTCAGTTTAATCTGAGGTAGAAACATTAAGAAAAGAGAAACAGACTTTTGTGAAAATACAAATTCGACTCAAGATTCTGTCACAGAAGCAAATGAAGTTTTTTGCCACAGAGTTGTGCATTTTGTCCACACTCAGCTTTGCTTAGTGACTAACTAAAAGATGAACCTTTTGTTCGTAAGGGACTTTAATAGACACTAACTGTATTAATTGAAACGGGTCTCCAAGACATATTGGAAAAATATTGGCTTTCTAAGAAAACTGCCTTTCTGATGTTCTGAGTTTAATCTGAGGTAGAAACCAAAGAAAGAAAAGAAAAAAGACATTTTCACACAATTGCATCTCAAGATCTTTGCTGCAGCAGCAAGCGAATGTTCCTTGAATTTGCTCTGAGGTAAAAGAAAAAACATGAAAAAAGAAAAGAAAAATTAGACTTTTCTGAAAGTATGGATTCGGCTCAACATCTGTGCAACAGCAGCGATCGAAGGTTTCCGCCTCAAGTTGTGCATTGTGTGCATGCTCAGTTACCAATTAAAAGACGGACATTTTATTTGAAAGACTTTTTAATACACACTTACCGTATTTAATGAAATGGGTCTTCCAGGCATATTGGAAATATATCTGCCTTCTAAGAAAACATGGCCTTTCTAATGTTCCTTGGGTTCAATCTGGAATAGAAACACAAAGAAAGAAAAGAAAAGGAGACTGTTGTGGAAATGTGAATTCAGTTTCACAGTCTTCAACTCAAGATCTGCGCCACAGAGATGATCAAAGCTTTCTGCCGCCAAGTTGTGCGTTCTGTCCACTCTCAGCCTCACTATATGACCATTTAAAAGCCAGACCTTTTGTTTGCAAGGGCCTTTGATACACACTTACTGTATTTATTGAAACAGGTCTTACAGGCATATTGGAAAAATATTGGCTTTCTAAGAAAACACTGCCTTACTGATGTTCCTCAAGTTTAATTTGAGGTACACTGTAAAAAACAATTTGTTGAGTCAACTTAAAATAATTTGTAACCTGGCTGCCTGAAAATTCTGAGTTCAGTCAACTCAAAAAAAGTTTATTCAACTTGAAATGTTAAACTATACTAAGTGACAACTTAGATATCTGAGTTGAATCAACTTTAAATTTTAAGGCAGCTGGGTTACTTACCCATCTGTTAAGTTTAGCAAACACAAATATCTAAATTGTTACTTAGCACAACTTAACATTTCAAGTTGAATAAACTTATTGTAGTTGACTGAACTTAAAATTTTAAGGCAGCAGGCTAACAAATTATTTTAAGCTGACTCAACAAATTGTGTTTTTATTTTTTACAGTGTAGAAGCCAAAGAAAGAAAAGAAAAAGACTTTTGTGGAAATACTAAGTCAGTTTCACACAATCGAAGGATTCTGCTGTGAATTGTGTACTGTGTCCACGCTCAGACTCACTAAATGACCAATTAATAGACTGACCTTTTGTTGGCATGAGCCTTTAATACACATTTACTCTATCTATTGGTCTTCCATGCATATCGGCCTTCTGAGAAAACATCTCCTTTTAATGTTCCTTGAATTTACTCTGAGGTAAAAGAAAAAATGAAAAACGAAAAGAAAAAATAGACTTTTCTGGAAGTATGGATTCAATTTCACACAGTTTCGACTCAAGATCTGTGCAACAGCAGCGATCAAAGATTTTCCGCCACAAGTTGTGCATTTTGTGCACGCTCAGTTACCAATTAAAAGACGGACCTTTAATGCACACTTACTGTATTTAATGTGATGGGTCTTCTAGGCATACTGGAAAAATATCTGCCTTCTAAGAAAACATGGCCTTGCTAATGTTCCTCAGGTTCAATCTGGAATAGAAACACAAAGAAAGAAAAGAAAAGGAAACTATAGTGGAAATGCGAATTCAATTTTACAGTTTAGACTCAAGATCTGTGCCACAGAGGCGATCAAAAGTTTCCACCACCAAGTTGTGCGTTGTGCATTGTTTGCAAGGGCCTTTGATACACACTTACTGTATTTATTGAAACAGGTCTTACAGGCATATTGGAGAAATATTGGCTTTCTAAGAAAACACTGCCTTACTGATGTTCATCGAGTTTAATTTGAGGCAGAAGCCAAAGAAAGAAAAGAAAAAGACTTTTGTGGAAATACTAAGTCAGTTTCACACAATCGAAGGATTCTGCTGTGAGTTCTGCATTGTGTCCATGCTTAGCCTCACTAAATGACCAATTAATAGACTGACCTTTTGTTGGCATGAGCCTTTAATACACACTTACTCTTATTGGTCTTCCATGCATATTGGGAAAAAGATCTGCCTTCTGAGAAAACATTTCCTTTTTAATGTTCCTTGAATTTACTCTGAGCTAAAAGAAAAAACATGAAAAAAAGAAAAGAAAAATTTGACTTTTCTGAAAGTATGGATTCAATTTCACAGAGTTTCGAAGATCTGTGCAACAGTAACTATCGAAGGTTTCCACCACAAGTTGTGCATTGTGTGCGCGCTCAGTTACCGATTAAAAAACGGACCTTTAATGCACACTTACTGTATTTAATGAGATAGGTCTTCCAGGCATATTGGAAAAATATCTGCCTTCTAAGAAAACATGGCCTTTCTAATGTTCATCATGTTTAATCTGGAATAGAAACACAAAGAAAGAAAAGAAAAGGAGACTATTGTGGAAATGCAAATTCAATTTCACAGTTTTCAACTCAAGATCCACGCCACAGAGACGATCAAAGGTTTTCGCCACCAAATTGTGCGTTCTGTCCACGCTCAGCCTCGCTAAATGACCAATTAAAAGCCTGACCTTTTGTTTGCAAGGGCCTTTAATACACACTTACTGTATTTATTGAAACAGGTCTTACAGGCGTATTGGAAAAAGTCTCATTTGTGTTAATGACACTGCCTGGTCCGTGGGCACCCTGCTGTCCGACGAGCCGCCCGTACCCCTCTCTTGTAAAAAGCCATTATAAATCATTGTCACTGCAGTGGAGTGCTATAATGTTCAGCTGAGATGGAGCCAAAGTGACGTCGGTGCTGTGAAATCGGAGCTTGGAGCTCCCCCTATAGGTTGACAGTGGAAGTGCGTGCGACGGCAGAGGTTGAGCAGCTCTGTGTTGTAGGTGATAAGTAGCTCATGGCTATTCCTCTCTTTGACATGTCTGTGCTCTATTGTATCTGACAGGCTGTGGATAAGGACACAGGGAATTACAGTGCCATGCTGTACAGGCTGATTATCCCCCCAACTACTGACGGCAAAGACGGCTTTGTTATTGAGCCCTTCACAGGAGTAATTAAGACAGCCATCATGTACAGAAACATGCGCCGCTCCTACTTTAAATTTGACGTGGTTGCTACCGATGACTACGGGGAGGGACTTAGCAGCAGCGCTCAAGTGGTGGTACGTATGTGATCAAGTAGCATAAAGCTGAGTGTGTTTGTGTGATTTCTCAATCAGAAGTCTGATTTGTGAACGAATGACTCTTTTGAGCAGGTCTTAACTTCAAAAAGTCTCAAAGAGAGTCATAACTTGTGCAATATCAGTTTGATGCCTTATTCACTGAATCAGTCATAAATGTAAGATCTGATTCACTGAACTGAACTTTTAAGTCAGCGTTTGAACCTTCTGTAATAGTTGCACGTGAGTCCCTCAGTTGTCCTCAGTGTGAAAAGATGGATCTCAAAATCATACAATCATTGTTGAAAGGGTTCAAATACACAAACATGCTGGAAAACCAAAGAATTCGTAGGACCTGAAGGATTTTTCTGAAGAACAGTGGGCAGTTTACATGTTCAGGGCAACTATCACTAAACAAAAAAACAAAAAAAAACAGCTCTGGATCGTTCAGGTAAGAACACAGTATTAAGAATCAAGGGGATGTAAACTTTTGAACAGGGTCATTTTTATAAATTCAGCTATTATTTTCTGTATCTTTTCTCTGAAATATCTTATTCAGGTCAGTACTAAATAAACAATAACATGCATTTTGTATGATTCCTCTTATTTTGGTAAAATAATTAACATTTTGCAGACTCTGAAAGGGGGGATGTAAACTTTTGACCTCAACTGCAAATATATTGCCAAAAAATATGTATTTTCCTCAAATTCCAATAAAAGAATTAGTAATGGAATCATAAAGGAACCAGAATCATTAAGTGGTATCAGAATCAGGGCAACTGGGGATGAGGTGCAATTCTGGTATTGTAAGTAGGATAGAAATTACACACTTCTCCCGAGCCAGTTTGAATAGGTTGATTAAAGTTTAAAGCAGTAATCTGTCTTGAGATGCAATCCATCATGTGATTTTACAGCAGAAGCAACTCCCTTAGCTGATTTTGATTAGAAAAATACAGTCCCTGTAAGCTTTCTTGAAGAAGGTCCAAAGCTGATGCAAAAGAGCCATTGATTTTTTTGTGGGCTGAGGATCTCCAGCAGTATTTAAACCCATAAATCAATCTCTCAATAGAACTCAATATCCTGAACCTGCACTTGGCCTGTGAGTTAAAGATGTAGAGGTAGTGGCATCTAGTTGATGCCAGCTAGGCTTCTCTTAATGTACAGAGCTTGATTTAAGAGAAACAACATATATTTAAAATGTTACACAGTTCACAGCCTTCATGCTACACTATCATTTTCTCTTCTATAACCAGAGCTTATTTTTGTCTTGTCTCCCAGGTGTCAGTGGTTAACCAGCTGGACATGCAGGTGGTCGTATCCAACGTGCCGCCCACTGTAGTTGAACAGAACAAGGATCAACTGATTGGGTAACGCATTCTATGCAAACACACTCTTTATCCAGACACTCACCAACATAACGTTCCTGGCAGCCGGAGAAGCTGCTTGAAGTTGTAATGTATGCATGAGTACTTGAAGCCTGCGGGTGCAGATGTTTATGTTGGGGATAAATCAGTGGGCTGCTTGATTCTGTCAACCCCTCTTAGATAGAAGCAGGACCCACACTGTGTAACATCTGCAGCAAGAGCAGAATAACCAGAAACCCCTCCTTCCTCTGTCAGACAAGGGTTAGCACTTATCCTTGTCTTCCTCTAAATTAAAATCCTTGAAGAAATAGTTTACCAAAAATTATTGTGATTACACCTTCATGTTGTTACAAACCTTGACTTTTTAATTGAACATAAAAGGCCCCGATATTGTCATTATACAGTGCTGCCTAAAAGTTTGTGAATTGTAGAATTTTCTATATTTCTGCATAAATCTGACCAAAAAGTTAAAGTTAAAAAGTTGACAAAACAGAACCCAATCAGACAAATGAGATGAAAATATATAGTTTATCATTTATCTGTTGAGGAAAAATGGTCCAGTGTTAAATATTTTTGAGTTGCAAAAGTATGTGAATCTCTAGGATTAGCAGTTAATTTTAAGGTGAAAATTTAAGGTCCATTTGTTCAGATGTGTTATCAATCAACAGGATGACTCTCAGGTGCCAGTGTATGCCCTGTTTTAATTAAAGAACAGGAGTCTATCAAAGTCTGATCATGTTTGTGGAAGTGAATCATGGCATGAACAAAGTAGATCTCTGAGAGCCTCAGAAAAAGAGTTGTTGTTGCTCATCTGGCTGGAAAAGGTTACAAAACTATCTCTAAAGAGTTTGGACTTCACAAATCCACAGTCAGACAGATTGTTTACAAATGGAAGAAATTCAAGACCATTATTACCCTCCCTAGGAGTGGTCAACCAACAAAGCCCACTCCAAAGCAAGACTTGTAATAGTCTGCAAGGTTGCAAAGGACCTCAGGGTAACTTTTAAGCCTTTCTCACATTGGTTAATATTAATGTTCATGAGTCCATCATCAGGAGAACACTAAACAACCATGGTATTAGTTGCAAGGAGAAAGCCACAACATGGAACAATAAATTCAGAATTATACCAGCAAATGCTAAAGAAAAATGTCAGGACATCTGTCCAAGAACTGAATCTTAGAAGAAAGTGGGTCATGCAGCAAGACAACAACCACAAGCACACAAGTCATTATACCAAAAAATAGTTAAAGAAGAACAAGGTTAATGATTTGGAATGCCATGAGTCAAAGTCCAGACCTTAATCCAATTAAAATGTTGTGGAAGCACCTGAAGCAAGCAGTTTATAGGAGAAAACCCACCAATATCACAGGGTTCATGTGTTTCTGTACTGAAGAATGGGCTAAAATTCCTACAAGCTGTTGTGCAGGACTGATCAGCGGTTACAAAATATATTATCTGCAGTTATTGCTTCAAAAAGGGGTCACACCAGATACTGAATGCAACTCGCAAATATTTAATCATGTTTCTCAGTAAATAAATGGCAAAGTATATTTTTGGCCTTGTTTGTTTGATTGGGTTCTCTTTGTCAACTTTCAGGACTGATCTGATGATGTTTTGTGTTATATTTATGCAAAAATGTAGAAAATTCTAAAGGGTTCACAAACTTTCAAACAGCACTGTATATTGTAATATACTCATATATCATATATATATTCTTTGTGGTATATTGTTAGCGAATATCCTGATTATAACAGACCAGTGTTTGTTTGAAAGTGTTACCGGCTACCGTTCCTCTAAACATGCTTCTTTTTGGTCTTGATTAAGTATTGGGTCAAAATTCGTCATTTGAATTTGTGATGGTGTAAATTAAATTTTAGAGATTTTGTAACAAGTAGAAACTGTCACATTTCAGTTTAGGGACCAATTCTCACTAACTATTAACTACAACAATAAACTTCTAATTAATAGTTAGTGGGGTAGGATTATGGGGAGTTAAATAATAGTCATGCATTTGTACCTAAACTAAAGTGTTACCATAAAAACATAGCATGGACAACTTTTATCGTACTTTTTGGATGTTGTATGACATTTTTTTGACGCTTAACATCACCTATTCTCATTTACTGCCATCATACGTGACCCTGGATCATAAAACCAGTATTAAGTAGCACGGCTATATTTGTAGCAACAGCTAAAAATGAGGGCTGCACGATTATGAGAAAAATAATAATTGTCGATTATTACCTTGAAATTGTAATTGTGATTATTACGATTATCACAATTTACACTAAATGATGTTTTGAATAGCTTTGAAGCAAAGCTTTTTTTTTTTTTCAATGTTTGAAGCAACTGCATGCCACATTTTTATATATAGTTTCTTCTTAAAATATAAAAAAGTAAAAAAAAAAGTAAAAATTAAAACAATGATTAAAAAAAAAACAACTTTAAAATAACCTGTAGAAAAACACACACACATCTTAAGCAAGCAGAATAATGTAAGTGTTTTTTTTTTTGTTGTTGTTGTTTTTTTGTTTTTTTTTTGTAATTGCGCCTTTGAACGATTACATAATTGTGGCATCTATAATTGTAATCACAATTAGAAATTCGATTAATCGTGCAGCCCTACTAAAAATATGTTGAGTGGATCAAAATACACCAAAAATCATTAAGATATTAAGTCAAGATCATGTTCCATGATGATATTTTGTAAATTACCTACTGTAAATATATCAAAACTTAATTTTTGGTTAGTAATATGCATTGCTAAGAACTTCATTTGGACAACTTTAAAGGCTATTTTCTCAGTATTTAGATTTTTTTTTTTTTTTTTTGCACCCTCTGATTCCAGATTTTCAAATAGTTGTATTTTGTTTTCACATATGGAAAAGGGCAGCATGAACATTTTCCAGAAATTCTCCTTTTTTTCTTCCATTTTGGAACGACTTGCGTAAATGTTGACAAAAAATCCATTTCCCATAGACATCCCTGCTGAGATATCACAGTGCAAATATGAGGACATAAACACATTTAAATTCCTAGTGTACACACTCAGATAACAGAACTCACAGCCCAAGTTTTCCCAAACTACCTCAATTCTCTCTTGCCAGGCTATTTCCCCAGCAAACCTGCTCCTTGTTGCTTTCCTCCAAGTAGAGTCATCATTCCATCCTCTGTTCTTTTTTGTCCCATGTTCTTATTTCACCTCAGCAGCTGTGAGGGGGGGGGGTATCTGAGGCACTGCAGGTAATTGGCTGAGGAGGGCTGGCTGCTCTGAGATGTGAGCTGAGGGGTAATAAAGACACCTACTGGGAGACAAGGACACCAGCTTTGAAGTGACGCTGTCTTACACAGCTCATTTTAGCCCTCGCTTTGTATTTGTCCTTCTTGTACCTTTGCATTCAAAACAGTTTCTGTTCCCTGCAGCCAAACAAACATGTTTAATATAGGGGTTTGCAGCACTTGTGATATATTTAGGCAGAGTAATTGTCGCTCTTGTGTAATTTTTTTTCTGTTTTATGTCTCCGGCTATGGTGATTACTGCAATTAGCGTTTGTTGTGCATGTTTGCGATAGTCTGGAAGTTGATTGTCAGCTTATTTTCTCTGATGTGTGCCCACCGATTAATGGCTTAGGGGCTCTCAAATTAGCACAGAAATAACTCGGTGGAGATGGAAGAAAATAATTTAGTTTATTCTCATTTCCAGACTAAGGGGCCATTCATGTTTTTGCAATTGATATGCAGTATTTTTAAATAGTGGGTCTATACACCTGTGTTTTTTTCTTTCTTTTGCTTTATGTTTGGTTTGCTTTTAGTTTGATTTTTAAGTTTTGTTTTGTTTTTTTGTTTTGTTTAGTTTTGTTTTTTTTTTGTTTTGCTTAGATGCCCGTGCCCGTTTTCCTGAATAAAAAATAAAATTCTGAATTTTTTCTCACAATTTTAAGTTCGTAACTCCCAGTTATTATAACATGCAATTTTGACCTTTTTTTTTTTTTAATCACAGTATCAAGTCTCTTATATTTGTGAGTTTATATCTCTTAAATTTGGAAATCTGACTTCTTAGAATTGTAAAAAATAAATTTGCAATTATAAAGTCAAATTCTAAGAAAAAAAGACTGACTTTTTTCTTATAATTTTTAAATTTACATCTCACAATTCTAACTTTATAACTCACAATGGCTTGCTATAAAGTCAGAATTGCGAGATATAAACTTGAAATTAAGAACAAAGTCAGAACTGCAAATTTCTATCATTCAGTTCTGACAAAAAAAGTCTGAATTGCAAGATCTAAACTCGCAGTCTGAATTGTGAGAAAAAGTTGCAGTTACCTTCCTTTTTTTGTTTTGTTTTTATTACTGTTTTTACCCAATTATTATAACTAATTAATGATAATTAATTCTGACTTTTTTCTCGCAATTTCAAGTTTGTAACTCCCAATTATTATAACTTGCAATTTTGACTTTTTTCCTTGTAATTGCAAGTTTTTTTTTTCCCCCTCACAGTTACAAATTTATATCTATTAAGTCTCTTATATTTGTGAGTTTATATCTCCTAAATCTGCAAGTATAAAGCCAAATTCTTAGGGGGAAAAAATTAAGTTTTTTTTTTTCTTAGAATTGCAAGTTTACATCTCACATTTCTGACTTAATAACGTCCAGTTGCTTGTTATAAAGTCAGAATTGCAAGATATAAACTCGCAATTGAGAAAAAATTCAGAACTGTAAATTTGTATTACACAATTCGGAGAAAAAAAGTGAGAATTGCGAGATCTAAACTCGCAATTGCTAGGAAAAAAAGTCTGAATTGTGAGAAAAAGTTGCAATTACCTTCCTCTTTTTTTGGTTGTTTTTAATTCAGTGGTGGAAACAGCAGAACCTGATTTTACCAAGTACGACATGTTCCTGGATCAACATCTTTGTTGACCCTGGAACAACATTGTGATTAACCAATCAGATTTGAAACAACAGTTTATAGTTTTTGTGAAGTTTAGGCTTACAATCAGTGTTTAGTGCTTGCACATCAGTGTCATTCATCTATCATTTCCTCTGATTTTAGGGATTACTCATGGGTAGGGTTAGGTTTAGGTGTAGGGATGTGGTCAAGTTTAAATTTTTGGATTAAAATGTTGTTCCAGGGTCAACAAAATATGTTGACCCATAACTCAGCAAACTCAGCAAAATCAGGACGTGCGGTGGAAACAGGCTTCCATTGTTTTGTGCCCTAAATGAAAATAACATTAAAAGGCTGTTTGTATAGAGCATTCCTTTTAGAAATCAGTAGCCTGAAAAAAAACGGTAAATACAACATCTCGATCTGTCATTTTCTGTCTCTCAATGTAGGATCTTAGAGCGCTACGTCCAGGATCAGATCCCAGGAGCTAAACTTGTTGTGGAGTCGATCGGGCCGCGACGTTATGGCGAGGGTTATGAACAGGAGGACTACTCAAAATCTGACCTGATGATTTATGCAATCGACCCTCTGACCAACAGAGCTCTCTCCAGACAGGAGCTTTTCAAGTAAGTGCTTCCTCTCATCCAACTTACCCTGCCAAACTCTATTTCTGCTGTGCTGTGCTCTTCTCTCTCTTAATCTCCTGGCCTTTTCCTCAAACCTGCTAGAACCGCTAGAGATACATATATATAGATGAGTTTTTCAGCTATGCAGTAAATGAAAAGAACTGCTTTATATTATTTAGATGGAGTAATGCAAAAATGCAGAGCGCTACATGTCTCAAAAATGTCAAAGCAAGTATGTTGTTGGTGCATCAAGTGGACATGATTTGGATTTGAAAAATCCAACACCAAGCAGAAAGAAACTCCTCGAACTGTGTCCCAAAATTGTGTTTGCCATGGCTATAAATAGAAGATGAGTCACTTTCACCAACTAAAGATACATGTTGGATTTCCTGGCTTGTTTTTGGCTAAACATCAGCTTGAACTGATGTCTAAATTATTCATTTGTTATGAATATTTGTTTTGCATCCATCAGGAAAAATTAAATGATATTAATTTCCTTTCATTTGTAAAGTATTTCAATGGATAACAAGAGTTAAAGGGTTAGTTCACCCAAAAATGAAAATGATGTCATTAATTTCTCACCTTCATGTCCTTGGTTCATCTTTGGAACACAAATTAAGATATTCTTAATGAAATCTGAGAGCTTTCTAGACCTGCATAGACAACAATGCAACTGACACGTTCAAGGCCCAGAAAGGTAGTAAGGACATTGTTAAAATAGTCCATGCGATATCGGTGTTTCAACCGTAATGTTTTGAAGCTACAAGTATTTCACACAATTACATTATAACACTTAGTGTGCTATGATAGAACTCATAGCATTACTTAAGATACCACATTCCCCTAGCCATTAGTTAGTGTTATTCATAGTCTGTTTTTTGTTTGCCTATTTTTCACCCAAGCAGCACGATAAAGCAGATGGAGTGTATGTTTATGTTTGTTTAGACATATTCTCATTTTTCATAAAAATGAGACTTGTGGTTAAATCCGTAGCCAGATTGTCTGTTTTGTCACAGTAATTAGCCTGCTCAGACAGCACGGTTTCTAATGCTTGTACGGGCAAATCATGAATTGTAGGCTGTCGTATGTGCTTTCAAACTCGTTAGTTCTAATATAGACAACATTCAGACTTCCGTTTTATTTAACTGTCAGCACGGTGAATGGCACTTACATACTATGCTTTATAGTAGCCAATATAAGCATAAAATCACCACATTGCATTTACATTACACTAAAAAGTGAGAAGACGTTTTATACTTTATTATAAAAGTTTGGCTCATAAATTTTAATTCATTTGCTCAGTTGTTCACTGGCTGGAAGGCAAGTGAGATCTTTATTGCCAGATTTATGTGGCTTCCACTGCAGAACTAGTCGAATAGCATATGCATGGCGACATATGTGAATGTTCCTGTGGTTTTTTTTACAGGTTTTTAGATGGGAAGTTATTGGACATCAATAAGGAGTTTCAGCCCTATCTAGGACGCGGAGGACGCATTCTGGAGATCCGCACGCCGGATGTGGTGGAGAGCGTAAAGAAGGCGGTACAGTCTGTTGGATACACCGAAGGAGCCCTGCTGGCCTTGGCCGTCATCATCATCATGTGCTGTATCCCAGCCATCCTCATCGTCATCATCACCTACCGACAGTGAGTGTCACCACCATAGTCCAGTCCATAGCAATTTCTTTTCATAGGCTAAGAATGCAGACAAAATCGGCATTTAATATTAATTTTTAGAGAAATTAGCCAATAAGCAATTATTCTGTTGTGATTCTTTGCATATTTTCCAGTTTTTAGTAATTTTAATGTTATGTCACAGTGTTGGGGAAGGCTACTCAGACTGCAGATTTCTCCACTTAGCAACTAAACAAATAAATAAATAAATACATGTAAAGGTCATTAATTTTGAAACATTCTGTTAGGCAGGCAGCTTCCCTCTGCTGGGATTTCAGAGGAACATACACGCACTCTTTCTTTTCACAGTGGTAACACCTTAGAGAGCTGTCTGCTCTTGTGTTTATTTAGTGTGAAAGAAGATTAATTAAGGCCATGAGAAGTAAATATGAGAAACTGTCTGCGGTTAAGGGCTGAGTTTTACATGCGGTGCCAGCCGCAGCCACTGCCATATGGCAGACCTGATGATGGGAACTCAGGAATAAAATGACATGATCTGTGCTAGAGATATGAGGATTATTCTGAAAGCATTGAGAGTTTAGTTTTGGATGAAGATAATTCATACTTATGAGTGATTTGCAGTAAGTCTGTATGAGTTTGCTGTAAGTATGTTATGAGTCAATGTCTAATATATTTTTTCTTTTCTTTTTACAATGCACCAACTTCAGATTCAAAGAGTAAGTATCGTATTAATACTTGCATGTAATATATTGGTTAAATATATTAACCATTTCTCACTCTTAAGCATTAATTTAGTGGTTCTCAAAGCTCAGATTTGACATTGGATTTCAAATAGCAACCCAACAGTACCTAAATGTGAGCCTGGACCACAAAACCAGTCTTAACACGGGTATATTTGTAGCGATAGCCAAAAAAACATTGTATGGGTCAAAATTATCGATTTTTCTTCTATGCCAAAAATCATTAGGATATTAGGTAAAGATCATGTTCCATGAAGATATTTTGTACATTTGTAAATATATGTACACAATACTACTGTAAATATAATAAAACTTATTTTTTGGTTAGTAATATGTATTGCTAAGAACTTCATTTGGACAACTTTAAAGGTATTTATATATTTTGATTTTGATTTTTTTTTTTTTTTTTTGGCACTCTCAGATTCCAGATTTAAAAACAAATATTGTCCAAAGCTAACAAACCATACATCGATGGAAAGCTTTCAGATGATGTATAAATCTCAATTTCAAAAAACTGAAAATTGGTCCTGGGTCACAAATAACTTGTAGTGCAAAAGTCAATGATACAATGTAAATCAACAATGTGTGAATGTTTATGCTCTGAACAGCAAATAATTCACTGCGCAAAATACATTGTCCGCATTAATGATGTCTTTTCTCAGTAGTATAATCTTGGTATATTGCATAGTTTTCTGTTTACCTGTCCATGTTGGCATTTGCCAAAATATGACTAGCTTTTTGACAGATAAATTTGAGCCATTTCATTTGACATGCGACCTTTGCTGTGAACAACAAAAAATATTAGAAGCATTTTCCCCTTTTGGAAATGCCTCTTTATTGTGCACTCTGAACTATAAAAGATTATAAGGTTAGTTGCATTTATTATTATTCCATTCATACCATTTTTTTTCTTGCTGTCTGCGACCCACTAGTTGAAAACCACTGATCTAATTTGTTGAGAATCTGAGAAACTCCAAAATAGCTAAATGTCCAGGGAAAGATGAAGGCTTGTTGATTTTCCCAGGACCAGAACAAAAATGCTTAGAACACAACTTATGTAAAGAATAGCTTTTGTTCCCTAAGTTGTCAAATCCCCTGAGGATATAAAGCTGACTCCAACATCCTTGTAAAGTTACACCTTTGAAAGAAAAGATCAAAACCGAATTATTCAAAAACATTAGAAGGGTTTCTTAAAGAACAGCATGCTATGAAATTACTCAAACCACTTCACAGGCACTCATTACATAACCATCAAACTCTCAAATATTTCCTTAGAATGAAAAAAAAAAGCATGCAATAAAGCAAATTATATGCTTTCAAAATTTCATTTTTTGTAAATATATTGTTTTTGGACCCCAAATGAGGTTTTTGATCTGAGTGCATGTATAATTTATGAATCTCTCATAATATGCTCAACTTGTTGACTTTGTCATCTAAAGACGACAGGCAGAGTGTGCAAAAACAGCCAGGATCCAAATGGCGCTTCCCACTGGCAAATCCGGAGGTGCTGCCACCAACAACCTGTATGAAGAACTCGGCGATAGCACCATGTAAGTTTTTATACCTTCTGCACTTTATACTGTCTTAAAACACTGACTGATACAGAAAATTAATATGTAATGGGTTTTGCAGATATGATTTAATCTAACCAGATTTTATGACTTAGCAAAGCTAGGGCTTCTATTCATGGTTTTAAAATTCCATCCAATAACCCTTTCTGTGGCAGTCGTTTCCATTTATTCTTTTACCTGTGTCAGTATTTTTGACACATTAGGGATAATGCAAAATTGCAGGCCTTCCTAAAAAAAGATTGCAAGTTTGATCCCAGGTTGAGGTGATCACCAAACGCTTTTGTTACCCTCAGGGTATGGGACCAAGCTCACAAGGTTTCAAAGTAAAAAGCAATGACAATACACAGCTTCCCGTCCTGTTTGTTGTCTTCATGGTTATCATTTTATAGCACGTTACAGGAAAGTTCTTTTGAAATATCAAAGATACACTTTTATCAGGAATGGGCTAATAATCATCTAACCCAAATTTTAAGACTGGACTAATTTATATTAGAAATTGCAGTTTCCCCCTGTGGCATATAGTAGAGATAGCAATTAACAAGATTCTGTTTAAATTTAAATCAGAGCATTGCCAAGATACATTATCATTATCCATTATCATTTCCATATTCATATTATGTTGCATCCTAACGGTTTCAGTATATCAAAAAGTGTTTTGTTGTTGTTGTTTTGCAAACTTTTCAATAACTTTTGACCCCAAAACTGTCATGACAGAAGACAATATATTTTCTATGAGTATGCCGAATTTCATTACTTTTTACCATATATTTCAAGGGCTTTCCATATACTCCCAGTGGGGAGGAAGGATAAGTAGAAAACCAACTGATATAATAGATTTCCAGACAGCTTCGTTGCATAACCCCTAATTTAGTTTTATGTGAGCCTTTTCTACCCTCTTTCTGACCCTTAAAATTAAACTAGCTTATTTTCAACTGCAACCTTTATCTTATCATAATGATCATTACCATTTAGAATAACTGTATCTGTCCTACTTCTATTGTCCTAATCATGACTAAATAGGCTAGGTTTCTCAACATTAAAGTTTAAATGTGGACAGTTATGTTTTAATGTGCAAATTGTTGTGATGTCACATCTCATTTCAAAAGATCAAGTAAAGTTATATGTTATCATCCTTTAAACTGATTTCTCTGGAAAGGTTGTCTCTAATTTTAGGCATGTTTCCCTTTTAAAGGACTGGCACCTACACATTAACCTTTATTACACTTAACTGCTTTTTAACATCTTGCTAGGTTTACTCATAACATTTTCCTCCTGTCTCTCTTTTTCATTTCTTGGATATCAGATCTAAGTAAGTAGGCAGTCATCTGTGTTTCAACTAGTAAACAATTACCCAAGTAGTTTCAAGCAGACAGTACATGCAAGGCATAGTTGTAATTGTGATGGATTCTCATCTGCAGTGAAAAATCGATGCATCACGATTCGTGGATCAGTTCTGCGATTTTCTGAATACATCATGATTCTCTCTGAAATTGATTTTGAGCTTAGATTTTAACAACAGATGCGCTGTAATTGCACTTCGCCTCAGAATGCTTTTATGATGTGAGATTATTGTAAACCCACGGTGAACACTCTTGTAATTCGCTTCTTTCCGAATTGTATGAATGATTATATAATCAAGTAAGGAATTGGAAGCAAGCAGAATACAGCTGTTTCTAAAGCATGCAGTGCCATCTGCTGTTAAAAACTAAGTTCAGAATCGATCCGAGAGAGAATCACAATGCATTTGGAAAATCTCAGAATCGATGCAGAATCATTTATCGATCTGTGATGCATTGATTTATTTTCCCAGCCCTAGTTTTTCAGAAAGTTGTTGAACATCCAATCCTTCCAGTTGCTTAGCACTGCTATCTGTTGTCTTGCTCTTGATCAGTATTGATATTAGCTTGGCACTGTGTTAGTGCTGTTCAGTGATAACTTGCTGTTTTGGGTGTTTGCCTAGTATTTGGTTAGCATTTTATTCTAGTACTACAGTCAATCCAAAGCAAATGCTTTTCGTAGCTGGCTTCCCTCCTACTTCCCCATCAATCTTGCTGTCCACGTCCTCTGTTAAGTCGATCTTTGTCTCTTTTTGCGGTTATGCTGAAAGCAGGAATAAGAGGTGTGTTCTGCAGGACGGCGATCGGCAGCGTCTTATTAGCTCATTCGCCTCCCGTGCCATCACTGCTCACAAGCTATCCACCGCTAATGGAGTCCTGCTCAACAACTTGCCTAAGTCAGAAAGCAACATTACCTTTCTTTCCGACGAGAACCCTCTTACTACAACCAACCCCCTGTACCACGATGACGGCACTCTCAGCAGCCCTGAGCACCAAAATCCGAGGTACCATTTGGGCACGTATTCACCCAACGTGAGAGATCTGAGAAAGTCCATCCTGCACTTCTCATCTACAGGCTCAGGACATGCCTGGACTTTACCTTCTAGGTTGCACAAGTGGGAGAACAATGAAGCCCTACGGAGTCGGAGGGTGGCGATGGATCCAGTTCAGTGGGAGCTGCAACTGCTGAAGTCCGACCTTAAGGACAGTAAGGAGATGATTGATGGGTTTGATGGGCTTGTGGACGAAGATCCAGAGCCCAAACTGACAGTAAGAGAGCAGGCACGGCAGTTTGAGCAGCAGGCTTTGCAGGACAGGCAGAGGCAAGGCCAGGACTCTCGTGGGTCACTCTCTTCCGAAATTATTCTCTCTGTTTTTGAGACCCCGCAATCTTCAGCCATGGGACATAACAGCAGACCCCCAGCAATAATCATTACCCAGAGTGACGGAACACCTCCGCCCAGTCACAAGCCCACTCCACCGGTTCTGCGGAAGTTCAGCAGAATGACTTCCTATCCTGATGTGGAGTCTTATGAGGTCAATGTAGAGATCATCCCAGACCCACCAGATGTACCTGCTCCACCTCCCCCACCACCTCCACCTCCCTCCAGTCCCCCACCACCTCCACCGCCCTCCAGTCCCCCACCACCTCCACCTCCTTCAAGTCCCCCTTTCCAATCCATTCCTATCCCTCCATCCCCACCGAATCCTCCCCGTCCAACCCCTCCACCGCCTCCTCCTCTCCCCCCTCCATTATCACCATCCTTGACCCGTTCCATCCCTCCTTCTCCATTTGTCCTTCCTCCTCTTCCCTCGGTCACATCCCTCCGACCGGTGTCCTTACGCCCCGCACCACCTCCACCCCCATCCGAGCCGGAGCCTCCTAAGAGGGAACTCAAAGGGATCCTTAAGAACATCCAGAACATAGCAGACATAGAGAAATCTGTTGCCAACATGTACAGTCAAATAGATAAAAAGCAGCGCCCGCCAAAGATTGCCCCCAAACCACAAGTGTCTGTCGAACCAGAGGCTGTTGTGTCAGAGGCGGAGCCTGTACAAGAAATACCACCACCAGAGCCCAATCCAAACATGAACTCACTAGTGGAGGAGCTGGAGAAACGCTTTCCTTCTCAATCCACTATCCTGTGACACTCTCTTTGTCCATGTTGCTGTTACTCTCTTAGAGGCAGTTCACACAGGATGAATTCTAGCATTACAGCATTTTGCCAGAGTGCAGGAGAACTGAGAGTAGGCAAGGCATTCCTGTAGCTCAAACAATAGAGTATGGCACCAGCAACACCAGCACAAGAATGTGTCCTGTGTGAGCAGGCCCTTTTAGGGGCTTTTGCACTGGAGGAACCTTTTCATAATTCTTAGAACTATTGGTAGAAGTACCCACTTTTTCGGTGTGTTCACACCACAGGAACTAGGAATGGTTTTAGTACTCGGAACCCTTGGAGGAACTAAATTAGCTCCTACTACAGAATAGGGTCTATAACAGTTCTGTAGGAACTACCAGTGACATAAGTGTAAGCTGTTTGGCCAAACACATATGAAACACTGGCTACCCGGCATTTTTTAAAAAGCCATGTAAAAATATTTACTCCACAAACATGTATAACAGAAATAATGGTATTTACCTGTTGTCTGCAGCGTTGTGTTCTTTTCTCAGCCTCGATATGTAACACTGCAAGTTGTCACAGGAGATTTAGTCAGATTTTCATGCTCTTTCAATTGCGTAAACTGTGCATTTACATTCCATCTCCATTATCACAAAACCCATAAGACAAAAAAAATGCTCTGGTCAATCAAGTTCCTGCTGCCAGTGTGAATGCAACCAGGAAAACTGCCCAAGGGGAAATTGGTTCTCTGGGAACTACCCTACTGGCTAGTTCCTAGAACTGAGTTCATACAACTATGTGGTGCCAAATCCCCTATAAAGGGACTTTTTCCCTGGTGTCATTCACGCATGGACTCTTAAGTTCCCGACAGCGACGTTTTGTGCCATTTACAGACACCAACAACCGATGAATGAAGAATGCCTTGATTGGAGCTTTTTTTGTTGTGTGTCGTGGGTTTCATGATAACGGAGATGGAATGTAAATGTGCGATTGAAAGAGCATGAAAATCTGACTAAATCGGACAACTTGCAGTGTTACATATCATTGAGGCTGAAAAAAGAACACAACACTTCAGACAACAGTTCTTGTGTAATATATGTTTATGTAACAGAGGCCAGCTGGTAGGCGCTGTTCAGGTAAACCTCACTTCCTTGATCACAAAAGGCACGACTGACCCTAGGGACTACAGTCTTTCGCCTCCTTGTTAGTGCACCCACCTCCCATGCCAGAGACCCAAGTTTGAGTACTGCTCAGAGCGGGTGCGAGTAGGACCGGGGGGGTTACATTGGTGCCATGAGGGGTGAGTATAACAGAGGCCAGCTGGAAGGTGCTGTGCAGGTAAACCTCACTTCCTTGATCTCATGAGGCACACTAGCGACTGGCACCAAGGGCTGCAGTCTTTAGACTTTAGTTACATTTACATGGGTTTTTAAAAATGCCGGGTAGCCAGTGTTTCGTATGTGTTTAGCCAATCGGCATACACTTATGTCACTGATAGTTCCTATAGAACTATTTAAGTCCCAATTCTGAAGTAGGAGCTAATTTTAAACAGAGTTTCTAGAACTAAATACATTCCTAGTTCCTGTGGTGCGAACACGGCAAAAAGCGGGTACTTCCTCCAATGGTTCTAGGTACTATGAAAAGGTTCCTAAGGTGCGAAAACCCCTTATCACTACATTTTTGTCATCTTTTTGTCTTATCATTGTGTTTTATCTGACTGTATAACAAAATCAAGTGTTTGTGCTTTTACCGTTTTTGTATTTTTAATAAGTTTTGCAAGAGTGTTTTGTTATTTAGTTGAGTTAAACCATTCATAAAGGCATTTTTATTTTATCCCTTCAAACTTTTTTAGTACACAAAACTATTACGTACTCATAGAAATTCTCCTATTGACATGCTCTAATGTTGGGCTGTATGTTACTGTCACTGGATGGGATAAATGTCTTCTATAAAGCTTTCCTCTGAGGTACACTGCATGCGCTCATCTCTCATTTTTCTTTCTTTTCTTTTTTCTTTTTTTTTTTTTTGGTAATTGTGTTAGTACAGCCTCTGTGACCACCCTCTAGTTTTCACTAACATCTGGCAGAGGACATTTATATAAGCGCAGTCAGTTATGTGAATGTAAACAGATTAGAAAATGGATGTGTGTAAAAATATTGGATCTGTGCATTAGGCCTCACAGTCTATATGCATCAAGAGTGCCATGTAGCTCAAATACAGCCAAGCCATTGCTTTGATTTTACATGAACGAGGATTGTGAGGAAATACTTGTATTTTTTAATGCATAAGTGGCAAAATGCTGCACTTTAAAACCTGTCGGTCTTCATTGTATGAAACCTGTATCACTATGAGCATTTTGTAAGTACGGCTGTAATAGGACATTGTGTCTCTCTCAGTGCAAGCATTCGCTCTGAACTGTTCACTCTGAACAAATTGTCTGTGCTAGAAAGGACTAAAAAAAGGACTAAAAAAAGAGAAACAAGTTAGTTGTAATGCTAAATGGCTCTATGGTACGTGACTGTGCACATTTCAGGAGGTTTGAGAGGCAACTGAGTCGTCAAGTTGCTTGTAATTACCGGCTAAATCAATTTAGTGTGAGCGTGTTTGTGTGTGAGAGAGAGAGCTTGTCTGATTGGTGATATGTCCTCCATTTACTCTTTTAAACAGAAACACACTGCACTCGATTCAGCAAACATCCTCCTAATCCTGGCTTTAATTGTTATGATACTAATGGATGGATACTGCACCATTAAATCCGATCATTGTCGGCTCGCAGCAGTACACAACTATACCATATTGTTTTTGTTCTTGTTCTGTAGCACATTCAAAAGTGTTTCAATGACCTTTTAAATATTGATCATGTTCTGTTTCTGTAATGACTGCACCTTCTATTTACAGTGGGCAGCACTGTATTAACACGACTTTGATAGTCTGGTTAGACTTTAGCTCCTTAATGTAGACTCCATTCAGACTTTCTATGGATCACCTCAGTGTTTTGTGTGCTATATATTTTGGCTTTATTAAATGAAAAAATTTAAGAGTAAAGACAGAAAAATCTCTCATTGATTTATAATGATTGTGCAGGATTCAAAAACCAACAATGTCAATATTTGCCTTTTGAATTCCGGTTTGGTCTTCACACAAAATGTTGTATTTTTTTTTTTTTTTTCTTGTCTTTCTAATATATATTTAACTATTTAAAGCTTCTTTTGGGCTAGTGATGAGATACTACCTAAAGGTTTTTACTGTTGTTGGTTTTATCTTTGCAGATAACCCACATCATGTTATACTTGCCCATCTCATTTCATGATTTGTTTTTCTAATCTGTAGCGTCATGTTCCATTAGGACCATCAGTGCCATCATAACATATTAACAACGTTAGGGAATAAACAAACACGCAGACATCTTTATGCCAATCAGAAGGAGGAGGAAAGCTCTCTGTACTTTAAAATTAGCACAATCAAACAAGATTCATCTGTCACTAACACTCAACATTTCAACGTTGAGTGTTCAAACACTTGCAAAGCAGGTGGCAAAAGTCAAACTGCAGTGCAGGAAAAGATGCACGCCTAAAGCTTAATTCAGTGTGTTTGATTACAAAAAAGTCACAGAAAAGGAGCAGCGCCAAATGTCCAGAATCTAAAACCCAAGTTGGTCCCGTGTGTAGATCTTTATTAAAGGAGAAGTCCACTTCCAAAACAAAGATTCACATGTAATGTACTCACCCCCTTGTCATCCAAGATGTTCATGTCTTTCTTTCTTTAGTCATAAAGAAATTATGTTTTTTGAGGAAAACATTTTAGCATTTTTCTCCATATAATGGACTGCTATGGTGCCCTGATTTTGAACTTCCAAAATGCCATTTAAATGCGGCTTCAATCGATTCCAAATGTGGTTGCAAACAATCCCAGCCAAGAGAAAAGGGTCTTACTTAGCGAAACGATCAGTTATTTTCATAAAAAGAATACAATTTATATACTTTTTAATGTCAAATGCTCATCATTGTCTCGTCTCTGCCTGAACAGTTTTTTCCGGTTCATGACAGTTAGGGTGTGTCGAAAAACTCCCATCTCATGTTCTTCCTCAACTTCAAAACCGTCCTATATCGCTTTTTTACCTTTTTTGTTAAGGGTGTTTAATCTTCTTTCCATGTTCACTCTGCAAAGACTGTGTCGGTACTTCTGCAGCGATGTAGGATGATTTTGAAATGATTTTTGAAGTTGAGGGAAAAAATACGATTGGAGTTTTTTGACATACTCTAACTGTCTTGAGCCAGAATACACAGAGTTCAGGGAGAGCGAGACAAGACAAGCATTTGAGGTTAAAAAGTATTTTAATTGTACATTTTTGATGAAAATAACAGATCGTTTCTCTAGATAAGACCCATCTTCCTCGGCTGGACTCATCTACATTTGGGATTTGGGATCGTTTGAAGCCGCATTTAAACTGCATTTTGGAAGTTCAAAATAGGGCACCATATCAGTCCATTATATGGCGAAAAATCCTGAAATGTTTTCCTCAAAAAACATAATTTCTTTACGACTGAAGAAAGAAAGACATGAACATCTTGGATCACAAGGGGGTGAGTACATTATATGTGAATCTTTGTTTTGGAAGTGGACTTCTCCTTTAAATGCTTCAGAGGTCATAAAAACACATGCAAAATGTGCAATAAATGTGCATAGGTGCAAAACGTTTTCGAGACAAAGCTCCTCAGTGCCACATGGATTGGCACACACCTCCACCACATTAAATCAGTATTAACCATGGACATCATAATATGCGTGCAGGCACAAAACACACCACACAGTATATCCAATGGCTTAAATGTTTTCCTTATATTAATAATAAATATCCTTAATATCTCCATATAGAAAAATCCTCAATATCAAAAAGTATAACTGTGTGGCATATAACCGTGTGTGGGTCTTAATTGTTTGTTTGATTACAAAAGAATAACACGATAACGTTTAATCATATTGCTGTGTGATTATTTGTAATTGATCTGCATATTGTAATTGTGATTTTTTTTTTTTTTTTTTTTTTTTTTTTTTTTTGTGCAGGGAATATAAACACATAACTTTATGTATATTTATAAAAACAAACCATGAATAACTATACAGCAACAAAGTTTCTATATTCTAAATCAGAATTTTCAAAGAGCGTTTTAACATATTAGTGGTGTTTATCCTGCTATGTAGTTTATGATTCGTAATTAATCAAAATCTTTAAAATATATATATATATATATATCTTTATAACTGAGTGATTTTACAATCAATAGTAGCGTTTGGTTTTCGTAATGCCTTCTTCTATGTGCTGTCAGTGCTGGTATTGGTTCCCATTAGTTTTAATTAACACAAACTCCACATAGAATAGAACATGCCATCTTATGGTAAATCATTTTTAATCTTGGAATTATTTTGTGTGACCTTGAAGGAATCGAGAAAGATGATCAAATAATTAATATAGCACAGCAGATTTAATATAGCTTTGGCAAGTTTCCTTTTTGGTGAAAAAAGATGGAAATACCACTGCAGTTGTACCTTGACCTTGTTATAACTGTACAACATAATTAGTGTTTCATTATATATTTTAATCATAATTAGATATCATGTAATATATCATATTTCATTTATGGACTGACACATCATTACACCTGCAAACACACATAGAGAGAGAGAAAAGTCAACAAAACAAAAGTCCCTTGAAAGTCACATATTATCGTTAAGAGATAAATCTTCATTTGAATCCCTCATTATGCCCACATCAGGGAAGAATTGCTGTAATTTGCTCTCGCTGATCTGCTGCCTGGAGAGAATTTTAATTTGCTACGCTTTCAGTGAAATGGTCCTGCCACTTAGGGAACACTGGCCCGTCTCCATATAAACTCTGCGTACCCCTAACACACCTGATAAACTGTAATCAAATGTTTTTTTAGGTTGTCTTTGCGTGCCAAGCATTGTCACAGATGATAATGTCTAATGTCATTAGAAGCCTCAGGGTGTTAACATTCATCTGAGTGATAAACAAACAGTGTGCCACTTGTCCTAGCTGCGAACCAGTGTCTAGCTTTTCTCCTCTATGGGCATTTCATTGTCTTAATGTCTGTTTTGAATCAGTGGTGTTAACACAGATTCATAATGCGATGAGGCTTGTGAGCTTCATTGCCATTTAGTGCCCACCACTGGCCCCTAGACTAATGTCCCCTAAACTATAAGGGAATAGTTCAGCAAAAAAATAATTAAAAACATGCTGGAAATGTACTCACCATCCAATATGTAAATGAGTTTGTTTCTTCATTGAAACAGGTTTGGAGCAATTTAGCTTTACACCAGTGCTCACCAATGGATCCTCTGCAGTGCTTGGGTGCCGTCAGAATGAGAGTCCAAACAGCTGATAAAAACATCACAATAATCCACAAGTAATCAACACCACTCCAGTCCATCAATTAACATGTTGTGAAGCCAAAAGCTGTGTCTTTGTAATAAACAATTCCATCAAGACATTTTTAACCAGCTAAAATATAAGTCCATTATCCATACTATTGCTTTCTCCAGTGAAAAGTCCTCTCGCCTGAATCAAGCATCGTTTACAGGCAAAAACAGTATTAAACAAATATGCCTTGTGGATTATTTTGATTTTTTTATCAGCTGTTTGGACTCACCAGAGATGGCAAAAGTACACGCATCCTTCACTCAAGTAGAAGTACAGATACTCATGTTTAAAAATACTCTGGTAAAAGTAGAAGTATTGATTACACTTTTTTACTTACGTTAAAGTAAAGAAGTATGTGCTCAGACATGTACTTAAGTAAAAAGTAGCCATTACTACTACCTGTTTTAGTGTCACGCTGGTAACTGGACACTCACATCATACTGACACATTAATATAAAATTTCCATTTAAAAATTGTTAGCTAATGAATGTATCAAGGCTAAACTATAACTATATACTATATTTAACTATAGTAAGCATGGATTTTGGTTTTAATTTTCGTAAGGGTTGTGTTGTTATCTTCCCTATAGCTCCCTCTGAACGTATTCCAAAACAATGTTTTATAACATCTGTTTGCTAAATTACTGCTGTAACTTTACAGTAGATAATAATGATGTCCTTTAGCGTAGGGCATTTTGAGTGATGATAGTAATTCAGTTTAGTTTCATTTATAGTACAACTGCTGTAGTTTTGACTTTGATTACTTAGTTAAGCATTAAACTGCTAGCAACTCTTAGCAGCCTGTTTACAAATGAAACTGACCTGCACTTGGAGTCCTGAACAGGTCATTAGTTTTGCCTCTATGATCCATCTGGGCGCTTCCACTCCATTCTCGAGTCACTTGCAATGATTACTGTGATAGAAACCGTTTTGGCGGAGACGTGGAGAGCCGAATTGTGTTACCAGGAAAGACTAACCGATCCATGATTTATTAGAGATTTGCTATGGAATGGTGATCCACCAATTGCTGATTAAAACTAAAGTAACGAGCCTGGTTTGAAAATGTAAGAAGTAGAAAGTACAGATATTTGTGTAAAAATGTAAGGAGTAAATAAAAAGTAGTCAGAAAAATAAATAGTGAAGTAAAGTACTGTTTGAGGCAACCTTGCAAAAACGTAACATTGTCTTCGAAACATCTCAAGGAAACAGTGTTTCATGCATTTAAATCTGCTAAACATTTACAGATTTTGTCACATCTGACAGTCCAGTTGAGATGCAGAATTAAAATAGATATGAAATATCAAGGTTTTATCGTCATAATCTCTCTGACTTTATTTCCATACTGTTATCTCCTCACAGGAGAGGCTACGGGCATCAGGAGGTATGTGTTTTTATTCTTTGGAATTGCAGTGTTTGAATGATGTCTCATCTTGAGACGGTTTTATTGGCCATCATTTTTATCAGTTGATGCTATTTGATAGGGACAGTGATGAGAGAGGAAATAAGTATTTGTCAAGATCTCATCTATAAAATTGCTGAAGGCTAGATCTGTCGGTTTGGAGTTTGCTGATAACATTTCTCAAATATTTTTGTTCTTAAGAGGTTTGATTTTATGAATTCCAACACATTTAAATGAAACAGTAAGCACAGCACTTCAAGTGGCTTATTGCTTTTATAAAACAACATCAACAGGGTCACACTTTATTCCAAAATATGAATTAAGAACTATCTGCTTTATAATAAGAATGTTTAACTTTTAAATGTTTTACTACAGAATTCTGTAAACTCTATAGTAAGCATTTATTTATTTATTTATTTATTTTTTAATTAAAAAAACATTTGAATTATTAAAAGCTTTGCATGTAATCTCAGATCAAATGATTTCTTCTTTAAAAACGCTATTATACAGCAGGGTCCTAAAGTCTGACAACAGTAGTAAAAATGATTTCATTTTCTAACTGAATAGTTTATTTTTTCTCATTCACATTGTTTATCAGTAAAATTTGAGTGAAAATCCAAACTACAAATTAATTAGGCGTTCTCAAATGTTTATTACACTTTTTCAAAACCCTAAAAATGTATTATTTGTAGGTTTAAATTCTGATTTTTTTTTTTTCAGTTGCTGATTTTAAAGTGTAATCACAGACTTGTGGATCCAGCTGTAATTATTTCATATTTTCTACCATTCACTCTCACATAGATTCATAAATGTAATATTCCTTCTTTTCTCTCTTGTTTCTGCACTGTTTCTCTGCTGAATGCTGTCCAGCAACAGCAGTTGCTTCGGCCCTCTCTCTTAAGACCAGAGGTAGAGAATCTTAACTTTTATACTCGCAGAAAACTGTTTCTGTTGAGCTAAATCTGCTATTTAATTTTTTACAGTATCTTTTCTACAATTTCTCTCTCTCTCTCTTTCTATATATATATATATATATATATATTCACTCCCAAAAAGGGCTAATGTGGCCACGTAGCTTTTACCAAATGAAGAAATAAGAAATTCCATTTTTTTTTTTTTTTCTTTGTAATGGGCAGCACTTTCGTCTGACTTCCCCAAGGATTTTGCCTAAAGCAATGGGCTCTTTGAATTATAACTCTTTGCTCTGCTCACAGGAACTCTCTATGGAGTCTGGTATCGACCCAGGACAGGACTATTATACACAGGATTACTATAATTATGACCATGGGTGAGTGTGCCTTCATCGATGTGCTGCTGGCCCAAATCAAATTTTTTAGACATGTGTCAGGCCTGCTGCATTTAAAAAATTAGGATTTCTAGGACTGTTTTATGTGGTTTCCAGATGATGAATCTTGTCATTTTCTCTAAACATTGCGGGCCACCTGTTTGTGTCTTTTTGACTGTATAATAGCAATAATTATTTACTGATGATTGTGCAAGGTGAGCTGTCCATATGGAACCCAATTAACAGGAAAGAAATAGAAATAGGTGTTATAAATTAATGGGCCCCTAAGGGAAGTGATGGTAATTGCAAGCTATCAAAGATATTTGAGCAAAACTGAATGCTAGCCAAATTTTCTTACTGTCTTATACAGTAGGTTGTACAAATGCGATCAGTAACAGTTCCCCTGCTGCATACCACATTGGTTTTCAATATATAATTCTATTCTCAATAAATCCAAATGAAAACCTCCATAGCTACAAGCTAGTGAGGATCAATATAATCCTGCATTTCAGCCCGTTTCCTGTTAAATGGGCTGCCTAAGCTGCATTTGGGTTCAGACAGCCTGCTGCTCCCCAAGAATACTCAAAGTCCTTAATGAGGTCTGTTTTGACCTTTTCCATACAGTGTTATGAGGAGGTTCTGTTACTAAATCTTACTTATTGGATTTTCTTTTTATATCTGTGACCCAGAAGTTTTAGTTTTGAAATAGGGAACAGCAGGGACAAAGTTTTTGCTTATTTATTCATAAATGCTTGCATTGTGTGTGTGTGTGTGTGTGTGTGTGTACTTGTTTTTGCTACATTGTGGGAAACAAATGTCCCCACAAGGACAGTAAAACCTGAAATTTTTGGGACTGGCCTGCGGTCCCCACAATGTTAAAAAATTATTAAAAATAGTAAATGATGTTTATCTGAAAGTGTAACAATGCAAACATGTTTTCTGTAAGGGGTAGGTTTAGGGTTGGGTTAGGGGATAGACAATATCGTTTGGTCAGTATAAAATCTATAGAAGTCTATGGAAAGTCCCCACAATTCATGTGTGTGTGTGTGTGTACCTGGTATTCCCTACATTATGAGGACCAATTGTCCTCACATCTATAGTAATACCAGTAAATTTTAAATTTCTAGGGGCATTTTTTTGGTTCCCATGAGGAAACAAGCTCATAAATCATATAGAATTAAGTGTTTTGAAAATCTAAAACAGCAGAGCATTTTGTGTGAGGGGTAGTTTTAGGGTAAGGAGATAGAAAATACAGTTTATACAGTTTCAAAACCACTGCGTCTATGGAATGTCCCAACAAAAAAATGGAAACCAGTATGTGTGTCTCTGCATGTGTGTGTTTGAGGTATATGCAATAATCCTGTATACCTGTCTTTTAGCTATGACTTGCCTCAGTATGGGAGTCGTCGGAAGCTGATCTCTCCAACAGGGATGTATGATGAGTATGGAGAGGTGATTATGGAAGATGACGGCAGCTACTACTACAGCCCACATGAATCCGAGGGAGAGGTATCACATTCTGCCACATCTGTTTTCTTAGTTTAAACTAATACAACATGCAGTTTTTTTTGTTAATAAAGTTTTATCTTGCCTCTGGCTTAAGGCCTTTACAGTCAGGGTTTCCGTGCTTTCAGCACCTTGACCTTCACTTGAAAAGCATTGTGAATAGAAAGGTATAAAAAAAAGCCAGATGTGTACACATTGTACAGTAAAAACAGTGCAACCAAACTAAACATATTTGAGCTTAGAACAGAAAAAAATCCTGCTGATTACTTAGAATTACTGTAGAACAAAAAAAAGGGTGTTAAGGTCAAATTTTACTCTGAATGTCAGTAATATCTAAAAGGTGATCCTCACACAAGAGCACATTTGGTTCACTGTGTAGGGCTGGGTGATTTAGGGTCATTTTGCAGAACAAGGATGGGCAATTCTGATCCTGGAGCATTCAGGATTCTCTTTCCAACAGAGTTTTGCTCCATCCATTATTGGAAATTACAGGCAGGTGTGTTTGATTGTGGATGAAGCTAAACTATGCAGGACAGTGGCTCTCCAGGAGTAGAATTGCCCATCTCTGATTTATGTCATCATTCCCTCTTCTATCATGTTATGATTTTTGCTGGCACTACCTATGTAATGATATATGATACAGAATGTCCAGTAATCATTCATATTACTTTGAAGAGTCAGCAGCCATTGAGGTTACAGCTAAAAAATTTTGAACTTTAATGCATGCATTTACATGTAACATGGTACTGGGGGCAAGGTTGTACCTTGACACTTCTCTCAGTGCATTGGGGAATGATGACATGAGTCATATGAATTGTTAAGTAAAAATTCTGAATGATAAAAAAAAAAACCCTGGACTAATATCAATGCAATAGGTTGCGAGGCAAGGCAGAAGGCCGGCTCCCCCTCCAGGCAAGGCTCCACCACGAAGGCCCCCTAGACTAGCTTTTGGAGACCAACCTCCAAAGCTTGAGCAACACCTGCCTGGACCAGTTGAAGGCAGCACACACCCTTACAGCTCAAAGGCTGAAACTTCACTCAAAGCACCCATAAAACTCGGCCAAATGTTTGACAGAAGATCCGGCCCAGCTCCAACTCCATTTCACCTTCCGTGGAAGAACAACAGAATATTTCCGATTGTAGCTCCTGAGGAGCAAGGAGGAAATACTGATGACCCCAAAGCATTCACGATGCAACATTCAAACAGTGTGAACAATGGCATGGTCATTAATGGCAGCTATTTCCAGACTAAAGAAGCCATGCCTTCAGCAAAGACAAGACTTGGGAAAGTTTTGAGTCAGATGAATGTCTTTAAAACATTGCAGACTCAGAAGAACTCTGTTATGAGCATTAGCGAGATTGTAGATCATGGAAGTAACAGAAGCGCCCCAGTCTTTTGGTCACACGGCGACTCAGAGAGGGAATCACAGAGAATCCCTAGTGGTGGTTTGGAAAGTGAGCAAGAAAGCAGTAGGAGCAGGGAAGACATCATTCAACAGTCTTACACTGGAAGTGCCGTGTCATTCACACCTTACCATCCATACAGACTCCAAGAAGGTGCACATATGAGTAGTTTAGACTCTGATGAGGATCAAGACCAGAGTCCTCTTGATTCAGACAGGGAGAGCCAAACAAAAACTCAGCTAGATGACACTGAAATAGAGTCAAAGACTGAATCAGATTCAGACAGAGAAACAGAGACAGAACAAGAGTCGGACACAGACAGAACATCAGAGACAGAGAACGAGTCAAGCTCGGAGGAAGGTAGCAGTGGAAAAGAAAGTGTCAAATCGGAGGACAGAGGAACAGTATCATCTGTCAGATCTTCTCAGTCCAGACACAGCAGCAAAACATCTCAGAGATCAGTAACCTCCACCTACAAGAGAAAGAGCAGCAGATCATCTTCAGAACCTGCAACTACGTCCACCCACATGAAAGCATTAGAAGACACCATCCTGAAGGAGGATGAGGACAGTAAGGAAGACAAGCGGCAGATGGAAGAAGGCCAAAGGTCCTCTAGGTCTAAAAGCAGTAATTCTCTGGAGAGAAGACACGATTCGACCTTCCACAGCATGAGCAGATTCTCTATGACGAGCAGTAGTGCAGCAAAGGCTTTTGAGGTCAACAAACTCTCTCCTATAGATGAGAATGAAGAAGGGGAAATGACTTCAGAGAGAGGTGGTACCACGGGTGATAGTTCGAGCTCTTCAGATGGAGCAAGAAACCTTAAAGTAGACGGAGAGGATGAGGAGTCCAATTCAGATGCAACTGAGACCATCGGTGCCTCCTGAATTATATTCTGATATGTTCAGTAAGACTGGCCATTGCCTTTATTTTGTTGTGTTGAACTTTTTATTGGCCTTTTGAATGCCTTCGTCTGGTTGGAGTTCTTCTTGTTTTCCTCTCGCTGAGCACAACTTGGCATTTCTCCTTAACCTTTGCTGAATAACATGCATGCTATTTCATCTCTAGTCTTACCTTTACGGGTCACCCTTCAAAAGTTTAGGTCAGCAATTAATTTTCAGATCATAATAAGGTCAGTTTTTGTTGTTTTTAAAAAAAATCCAATGCTGTTTGGTCTATGAACACATTACTTTTAATGAGCTCTTGAAGGGACATTAAGTGTGTTTTGTTGTTTTGCTTTTTAATGACAAGCAGGTTTGGTCCGGGAGGGAATCTTCTGGGGAAGCTGATGTTTTAATTGAATATTCATTAAACCTGCTTTATTTATTGTACTCTGATGAAATTGTCTTGATAATTAACACATTATATCAATCTTTCCAATAACCAAACCAATATTTGTCAATATATGAAACAAATGGAACAAATCATGCAGTGCAATCTACAAACATTTCTGAATAAATGGAGAGCAATAAAAAAAAAAAAAAAAAAAAATTAAAACACCTTTGAAATTTCCTCCTCGGACAGAACACCACTGTTGCGTGCTGTGCAAAAATAAAAAAGTCTGTTATCCTGCAGTCATCTTAAACACGTGTTTTCTTTTTTTTTTCAGTATGGTAGAAAAAAAAGGATCAAGCTTATTGTAGACCGTGAATATGAGACCAGTTCAACTGGAGAAGAAAGTGCACCTGAATCGCACAGGAACCGCCTATCTAATGTGAACAGCCACAGCAACATTAACGGGAGCATATACTTGGCCCAGAATGGCTCAATAATCCGGACACGACGGGTCGCGCACACCAACAACATCAAGCTCAACTCTCCAGTACGACTGGGAAAGCACTTTAAGAAACTGGACAAACTTGCTGTTACGCATGAAGAGCGAATTCCTTTAAACAGCCCTGTAATCACAGGCGCCTCAGCAGGTGAACAGAACCTCACAACCAGGCCCTCCAGTGGGTCCTTGGCCTCCAGCACTACAGGCCCAGAGAGTATAGCTTCGAAATCAAACGTGGCTAAAGGAGGGGGTGAAAGAACACAAAATGGGGATGAACAAGAGTCCACAGTGGACAATCAGGAGGTGAGGGACCCTTTAGGATCACATAGTGACCGCACCCAGTCAGATGAGGAGGAGCTCTGGATGGGGCCTTGGAATAACCTGCACATACCAATGACAAAACTGTGACTTCTGATGCAGATGCTCTATTGTCTTAAAGAACTGGAAGGAAAAAAGAATCTGCAGCATAAAATGATGAAATTGCACTTTCATTCAGTATTATATTTGCTTTTTTGTGGCCCTGAACAATTAGCTTCTCAATGATTGTTGCATTCATAAGTACCTTAAAAATCAAACATGTTTTTGGTCCATTTGTTGCTCTTTTTTCTTCTTCTTTTTGGACTTTGTTACAGATGTATGCTTTCATAAATATTTTTTTGTGCTTTTTTATAGTTTTAAAGGCAAAATCAAATGTCTGCTGAAGTGTATTTTTGGTAAACAGTCATCAATGAAAATAATTGTGATGAATCTAATGTGCACTTATGCACTATACATTTGCTTAATGCCACAGTCATTTGAATGGACTTGCACCAGAGTTCAAAGTGCTATATTTTTGTGCTTTTTTTATACCAAGTTATATCAAAACAGAATTATTCAGTATATGGTCACAATCTGTTAAAGATACTTGCCAAATTGAAGAGAACAACTTTTGTTGCTATTGTTTTATTTTAATTTGTATATATATATATATATATATATATATATATATATATATATATATATATATATATATATATATATATATAATGCAAACTGCTCTCATTGTGCAGCCTTTGAATATTTGACTGTTCCTATAAGGCAGAGAAACGGGCACGTCAAATAAACATTCCTTGTACAAAAAAATAATAATAATAATTTTCATTTGTCACTATTTTCATCAATATAATACAAAAAGAGAGACAACATCATTTCTGCTGCTTGAAGTAATACTATCAACATCTTTGTTTGAAACATAACATTGCAAGTTATTTTAAACCTTTCTGATATAATGTGCTTCCGCCCTGCAGTTTTATGTGGATGAATCTGATGGTGTAAAATTTGTCAATGATATTAAAACAGTAGATCTGACTAGCTACATCAAGAACACTGATAGTATGAAGAAAGTGCTACAAGACAATATTTCGTCTGATCAAGTAAGTAGCGCATCTGCTGCAAAACTTGCCAAACCATATGTGACCCTGGACCACAAAACCAGTCATAAGGGTTTTTGAAATTGAGGTTTATACATTATCTGACACCTGAATGCTTCAGCTTTCCACTGATGTATGGTTTGTAGGACAATATTTGGCAAGATACAATTTGAAAAACTTAAATATTGAGAAAATTACCTTTAAAGTTGTCCGAATTAAGTTCTTAGCAATGCACATTGATAATTAAAGTTTTGATGTATTTAAGTTAAGACATTTACAAAATATCTTAATGGAACATTATCTTTACTTAATTAAAAAAAAAAAAAAAAAACAATTTTTTTGACCCGTGCTGCTTATGACTGGTTTTGTAGTTCAGGGTCACATATTCATTCTTCAAAGACACAATATTAACCAATTAACCAATGCCCAAAGTCAGTAATCTTGGTGAAATTACACACTTTAGCTTTAAATGCAGAAATAGTGAAACAACACATCTTGACTACATCTATGCTGCATTCAGTGAAACTGCTTGAAGGTATTTTAGTACTCAGGATGTTACACAAACATTGGAATTTGTACATTGTACATGCGATTAGGATTACGATTCTGTTTAGTGCCGCTAGTGGCACAGAAATGACACACTTCACCTATAAAGGCAGAAGCAGAGAAACACCAAAGCTTGAATGCACAGGGGTCACGAGAGAGGGAGACAAAGACAATTTGCCCATGAACACACTTGACGTCCATCTTTGAAATTGCCTCTGCTACCACTGTGACCTTAACCAGCGATCCTCTCTTTCTTCAATTTCCTGTCAAATTAGTTTCATCAGATGATGCCTTAAAAACAACCCAGACCCCCTGGCTATCATAATCCATCACGGAGTGTCAGAAGAAAGGTAAAACGAGGTTACAGAATGTGTAGCTTAAAAATGAATTAACCGGTTATTGAAAATCATTCCTTCTCTATAAAAGTAATGGTTTTATGTTTATTTGAAAACATATGCATGTTTAAGTATTTTATGTGATCTAAAACATGACTGAGTAAAAGAACATCATTTACTGACTTTTTCTTCCGTTGAAGCGTGAGGTAATTACCAAAAGTGCTGACTGTGCTTTTTTTTTATTCCATTCTGTGAAGGTGAACGTTGATGAACGCTGTCAGCTTCAAAAATGCTAACAGAAAGCAGTAGGAGCAGGGAAGACATTATTCGGAGAATAAAAGTAGCCCATATGACTAGTGCGATGTATTTACAATGTTTTCTGAAGTAATATGTCCGCTTTGAGTGATAAACAGACGCTTTAAATCTTTCCTTCATATTTCCGAGCACGTCTTTTTGTAATATTTGCCGCTAGTTGGCTTAAGCGCCCATTTGTTGAAAATCTAACCAGCATTTAATATCCCCTGTTGAAGTAAAAGATTTCTCCACTAGGTGGCACGAGACTCTTATATTTGTGCTTTTCAAACTTCTGTCATTGATAGGCTAAGTTCTTAATCTGGTTTGGTAATTTTAAATAATTGTTTCTGATTCAAGAAACATGTCCGTTCCTGTCAGTGAACTAGCTCACTTATGTTGGCACCCTTACATAACGTCATATGCCTGAAAACTCGTCAGCCTAAAAGTTATGAATAGAGATACAAACCTCTTTGGAAGATGTGTTTTCTTTCTTTTCCATTAAATAGGCCTTGGGGGAGACACCAACGTCTGAATCATAGTATGAAAAATGCCAAGAGCAAGAAAAAACACGATTATCTTGGGCTTGGCAAAGTAATTACACTTTAAACGATTATCCTTGCCTGATGAGCGAATGTTAATAACGTCCTGAGCTCTTTGATCTGCAGATCACGATACCAGCAGTGCATTATTTCAAACAAACATCCAAAAAGTAAATAAAGTCAATAATTACAAGCTGGCATATGTGTTATTATGGGTACCTGCCCACGCGTCATGGATATTTAAAATTCTATAATTAACCATCAGATCAGAGACAGAGAGAGCGTTTCAAAGTATTAAACTGCACATCCTGGAGCCAATGTAAAGTGTCAGGGTGTGTGAGCATGTCTTTAAAAAGGACTAAATACATAAACACACACACTTTTTTACCTTCACTCCACTGGCCGCCATCCAAGAGCTCCTAGCCGCCAGTTTAGCCTCAGTGGTTAATGGGTTTGTGGTCATGTTTTAAATGCACTGAATATGGAGAATACATCTGACAGTCTCAGTGTCAAGCTGAAGATCGTTCTGATTGCGGTAATTAAGTGTGGATGTCTTTGTTGTCTGAAAGACAGTGCTTTTGTTTTCATTGGACACGAGCGACAGGCGTATATCGTGGCCCGAAGGCCAAGCGTAGCAGGCTAATTCACGAGACTTGCAATGCGAAACCAGACACAGCAACTATTTTTGTGAACTGTGTATATTTGGAGCCATTTTTTGGCTAGTTTTTGGTTTCCCAAACTATATGCTAAGTGTTCCTCTTCCTGTGTAATTTATATCCATACAGAGCAAGTTAGTATTTGAAAGATGTTTGTGATCATCTTGACGAAAAAAAAAAAAAAAGAAAAGAAAAGAAGCGCACACGCTGCTGCACTTGCGAACACGCCGCATACTCTCGGGGAGGAAAAAAATTGATGGCATCCCACCCAAGCATTTTATTATTTCTGAAAGGCAGGGCATATAGAAAAATATAAGTTTGGCAGTCTGGCTCTCGTAATGAAGGGGTTGATCAGGCACGGCTCCAGTGCAGACATTTGAAGATATGCCTTGGCCATCGTGCCACCGAAACCAGTAATATAGCATGTCACAGGAATATAGGAAAGAGTAGTATGGTCCTTCATTTGCTGTCATGCGTGTGCTGTTTGTACCTGCACGCTTGTCAGAGGTCCCGCTTTACGACGCATTTGTTGAGTGGAGTTGACATGCCGTAAACAAACCCATATTCGTCGTCCGCAGCCAAAAGGTTCTTTTTTTTTTTTTTTTTTTTAAATATTTGTCTAGTAGGCTAAACAAGGGAGTCCTTTGGGTTCAATTTATATGAGCTAATATATTAGTTAATATTGGGTTCCTCTTAATGAACAATGGGCTTGTGATGAATCGGGTGTGGTGTTTTGTTGCATAGGCCACGCTTGGAGGTTTAAGCTTGTTTGACATTTAAAAAAATTGTGTTAATATTTATTTCACTCTCAGAAATAAAAACCTGGGACTCGAGGATTAAACATGCTTATTACACAGTACATAAAATTTTGTAGATGCACTTTAAATGCACCAATTCATCATGCAGCCTGTTTGTGTTTTATAATGATTCATTTTGGCTGAGTACAGCTGACAGGGCCAAATTTCACAGAAATGACACGAGTGTGTGTTTATGCCTGTTTTCTGTTACTTATGGTTTTATCGTAGTACAAAAGCTGCAAATCTAATTCCTGGAGTGACGCCCCATCCCTCCAGTGTGCTTTAAATGTGCTTTAGCTACTGGGTGTTCTCTGCAATGAATCAGCCATGGAGCTCGACACAGCGGTGCTTGGCCAGCGGCCTGCGAGTATTAATGTGCGCTGCGGCATCAGCGGGGCCTCTAGTTAAAGAGAAATGAGATGAGAGGAGTTAGGAGCTCTGCGGTACAAGCGCCTGCTGGACTGAGGTTAAACGCAGATCTTGAAATGAGAATTTGACTATCTGCTCTCATAAAAGCCTCAGTGAGGGCCGAGCGCGAGAGAGAAACCGCGGCGTCTCTTTCGCTGCTTGCTCGCTGAGAGCAAACAGAAGTCCTGTGTGTTCGCCAGGCCTCTGTGGGTGTTGATTTGCCTCTCTGTTTTTTCTTGCTTACCCGAACAGAATTTAGTTGTATGTCATCAAGTATTTAACCCGTTTGTCCTTCACCGCTACCACCCCAATTTTCAAAGTGTCGGTGAAACAAACAAGGCATTAAACCTCCATTCCCTGCAAGTTTAGCCTAATTCACACTATAAAAAGTGTTAACCTGCAATTGTTCACTTTAAGAGCTGTTTCTGCATGATTTAACCCATAAAAAGTTTTGTTGTATAAATTTGATTGATTTAGTGAAAATACAAATTTATTTTGACTCAAACAAAGCCAGTTCTATCATGACAACTCTCAGAAGATTTTAGCATGGTAATGGATGTGGCAATGTATTTGGTCTTGGCGGAACAGATCTTGCTACGCTGCTGTTGGTTATTGCTGTTGTTATAGATTATTGCTGCTGCTGCAAATCAAGTACAGGAACTTGATACTGCCAATACATATGCCGATACAGTGCTGTGAATATTTAAGACATACTACTGCCGCACAAATAGCATGTATAATAACCCGTAGCTGATCTATACAGGTGGAGCTAGGGAGGTGGAGGGTTTAAGAGGAACTCTGAAAGTGTGTTGCGAAATGCTAATTTAAATGTGACGCAACAAGCTTGTTGGCTGCATATGCTACGTGAACCAATCAGCTTGTGACAAGTAGTTTAATGCTGTGAATATGATCAGTTTGTGTTAACGATCCATCAACCTGCGTCATCTAGAGTTTCATGGCAGAACTTGGCATTTAATTTTGATGTAACCATTTTTTACCATAGATACCAGAATCATGTCTTGATAAAGCATTGCCAAAATATTTTGAAAAAATGTTTCTAATGTTTCAAATGTTGTTTTGGACCTCTATGATTTTCATGGACCAGGGCTATTATTATTTTTAACCAATTAAAAAAAAAAAAAAAAAAAAAAAAAGTTACTTGAAACAAAATAAACACTGAATGAAATAATTCATTTTTGTTTGGTCTACTAAAGTACTAAAATATATTAAACTTACTTTTTCATTAGTAATATGCATTGCTAAGAACTTTATTTGGACAATTTTAAAGGGGTCATCAGATGCCCATTTTCCACAAGTTGATATAATTCTGACGGCACACCGACAGGTATCTGAGAATGGCTCGATTTGAAAAAGGGGATATTATTTTTACAGATTAATCCACTGCATGGATTTCTTATCATTATAGGGTAGGTGTACATACACTGCCAACAAACATTAATGTTCAAACAACATGTAAAAGTGAACTCTGCATCCGATGACCCCTTTAAAGGCGATTTTCTTAATATTTTGATTTTTTTGCACCCTCAGATTCCAGATACAAATACAGATAAAAATACATTGTATGGGTCAAAATTATTGTTTTTCTTTTATGCCAAAAATTATTAGGATATTAAGTAAAGATCATGTTCCATTAAGATATTTTGTAAATTTTCTACCATAAATATATCAAAACTAAATATTTAATTATTAATAATGCTAAGAACTTCATTTGGACAACTTTAAAGGCAGTTTTCTCAATATTTTGATTTTTTTTTTTTTTTTTTTTGCACCCTCAGATTCCAGATTTTCAGATAGTTGTATCTCGGCCAGATGTTGTCCCTATCCAAACAAACCATACATCAGTGGAAAGCTTATTTAGCAGCTTTCAGATGATATATTGATCTCAATTAAAAAAAAAAAAAACTGACCCTTATGACTGGTTTTGTGGTCCAGGGTCACATATATTAATAATAATAAAACAACACTGGTATGTACAAACAAAAATTCCCCCCCCCCTCAGAAATAATGTGAAACATCAATAAATGATGACCAAAATTTCATTTTTGAGTGAACAACCTATACTACCTTTGTCTTTCTGTCAGATTAGCTTCAAATCCAATTTTAGAATAAGATGACATGTAATTTATTAACGTAACGTAATGTAGTAAGTTGGAAACTGGATTTTTTTTTTTTTAATGCATTTGGAGAAAATGAAAGGAACCAACAAAGGCTGCTTAAAAGTTGATCGGTTTCTGGAGTGGTCATTTAATGAGCAATAATGTGTTTGCCTCTCCTACCACCATGAACGTTTACAATTTCTAGATTATGACACATGATGAACTATAAATCATAACTGGCTCACACCAGGATCCTGACCTTTAACCCTCCATCAGCTGATGTTACCACTTGCCTTCTGAACACCACACGACAGTCATGTTTTACGAGCTAGAGCTGAGCTTCAGTTAATCACTAGTGTTTGAGTTTGTTGTTTTATGGAGTCATTTTATCTGATGCCACAGGAAAACACGGCCCTTGGACCTTCACTGTCCAGCGCTTGCCAGCTCAATGTGGTGATCCTAAACTATGCAACACCAGTTAAACACTGAGTGCTCAGAACTGCGGTCGACTGCGGCGGGATTCAGAGCATGCGTCCCGCTGCAGCTCTACGTTTTATTCTCCGTTTATCATGGCAATGCGGAGCCTGGCGCCGCTGCCGCCTTTTAAAATGACATTGGTTAAATGACGTTAACATCCCCGTTCTGAGGTTTGAACTCTAGTTTTGGGCGGCTGACTTGTTTGTGTCTCTAACGTATGATCAAAGCAAAGAGATTTGTACTGAGATTTCTTACCCATGAGAAACGTCACATGTCCAATTTCTTCGTCCTATGATGTGTGAACCTCTCTCTTTATAGGAGTGTTTGGAACGCTTTATGCTTGTTATGGGTTCTTTATACTGGAAATGATAGTCTTAATAGAAGCGGTGTATTTAAATATCTCAAGTACTTGGCCACTTAAGAAACACTTTAAAATGTCAGAATGTCACCAGACCCTAAATCACTCCTGTATGAAATTAGAATGGAGTGTCCACGTACTTTAAGTTTCAAAGGGATAGTTTACCAACAAATTAAAATTCTGCCATCATTTATACCTTCATGTGGCTTTCGTTCTATTAAGCTATTTTGAAGAATATTGGTAACTACAACCGTTAAAGTAGCCAGGATTTTCATTTTTAAGTGAAATTTCCTTTCAAATGTGATTCAAAAATTTTTTGACTTGCAGTCAAAAGGCAACATGGTTCTGTCACACAAAAAGTGTCTAACACTTTATCGCATGCTGGTCTACAATCAGCAGAAAGTGGTTCACATCCTCAGGCAGCGCTGCTCCCATCCATCAGTGCGGTGATAGGGAAACAATAGTGGGTTGTTCTGTCCGTCATTGGGTCTGTTTTGATCTCTCTGTAATGCTAATGAGGCTATCAGTCAGTCCGGCCAAACCCACTCCTCTCAGTACATATTAAAGCACCTCGAACATCGTTCCCCAGTCTCAAATGACTCAACAGATGGGCTTCTGGTGAGCATCTGTGATCTTCGGGTACTGATTATCGTGATGTAACTTACAGTAGAAATTTACAAAGTGATCAACTGGTTATGGCAGAATTTATATAGCTGGTCTGGTGACATTATTAGACCTGCCAATATGTGACCCTGGACTGCAAAACCAGTCTTAAGTAGCACAAGTATATTTGTAGCAATAGCTAAAAATACATTGTATGGGTCAAAATTATTGTTTTTCTTTTATGCCAAAAACTATTAGGATATTAAGTAAAGATCATGTTCCATTAAGATATTTTGTAACTTTTCTACCATAAATATATCGAAACTTAATTTGAAACTTAACAAAAATAATTATTTTGATTTATAATGTGAATTGTTAAGAACTTAATTTGGACAACTTCAAAGGCAATTTTCTTAATATTCAGATTTTTTTGCACCCTCAGATTCCAGATTTTTAAATAGTTGGATCTTGACCAAATATTGTCTGATCCTAACAAACCATACATCAATGCAAAGATTATTTCAGCTTTCAGATGATGTATAAATCTCAATTTAAAAAAAAAAAAAAAAAAAAAAGACCCTTAAGACTGGTTTTGTGGGCCAGGGTCACATATATTATACAAACTTTACTGGTCAAGTACAGGAAATACATTGGCCGCCAAAAATTTTTGGACACTTAAAGGGCTACTTCACCCAAAAATGAAAATTCACCATTGACTCACTCTCAGGTTGTTCCAAACTGGTATTAATTTCTTTCTTCCACTAAATACAAAAGATGATATTTTGAAGAATGTGAGTAACCAAACAGTTAATGACTTCTGTAGTATTTATTTATTTAGTTATTTTTCCCATAATATGGAAGTCAGTGGGGACCAGCAACTGAATGTGAGTGAATTTGAAGTATGAATTTCATTGCATCATATGAAATTATCAAACCAAGTGGCATTTATTTTCAAGAAAGTTGTTTACTTTTCAAGAAAATGTTTTAGATTTCAAGTTTTGTTGGGTTTAAAATATGTAGTGAAAATAAAAACAATCATTCATAGGTGTGATGGATAAAAGCCCAATATAAACTCGAAAAAAAAGTATAAATCTTGCACATTACTCAAACTTGCATCATTACGAAATCTTATTAACAGCGTGGCGGTCAATTTACCTTCGCTAATAAAATTTCCTGATGATGCAAGTTGGTTGGGTTTACAAAACAATACTGTTCAAAATTAAAAGGATAGTTCACTCAAGAAACAAAAATTGTCATCACTTTGCAAACCAATAAGACTTTCACAAAGATAACACGACGAAACACAAAGATATTTTTGAAGATATTTTTAATGAAATTTGAGAGATTTATGTCCCTCCTTTGACATTCTACCAACATTTTTACGCTTCAGAATGTTCATTATGTCAAGTTTTGGTGTAATGGATTTTCAATGGAGGAACACAAATCTCTCAAGTTTTATTAAAAAATATCTTGTTTTGTGTTTCGAAGATGAACTGGCACTGTTACTAACTACTTTCAACTAAATTTTGCAAAATTATGTCATACCCTCAGAAACTAAAGAAGGTTTGTCCCAAAAGATTTGTCACTAGGCAATTAAATAAAAATCACTTTAGATTAGGGAACACTATTATTATATTGTCTGTTTATTAGTACTTATAAATCACATATTAATGTTTTATTCTGAATTACCATATTTTAGATCCCTTAAAGGGGACATCAGGTGCAAAATTCACTTTTACATGGTGTTTGCATGTAAAGCACAACCACCCTACAATGATAAAAATCCATTCACTCATTTTGATTAATCTCCAAAAAAAACTAAACGGTCTCAATTATCAAGCCATTTTGATTTTTCTAAAATATGAACAGCTGTTTTTGACCAGGTGGTTTTACATGACCATTAAGGAATTTTAACCAAAGTATGTTGCCATCATACACTAGCAATTAACAAGACATTTCCTGAAGACCCTAAATCATACCAACTTATGGAAAATGGCCATCTGATGTCCCCTTTAACTCTACCTAATACCTAAACTTAACAACTACCTTACTAACTGTTAATATGCAGCAAATTAGGAGTTTATTAAGGGAAACCTCTTAGTTAAAGGAACACTCCACTTTTTTTGAAAATAGGTTCATTTTCCAACTCCCCTAGAGTTATACAGATGTGTTTTACCGTTTTTGAATCCATTCAGCCAGTCACCGGGTCTGGCGGTAGCACTTTTAGCATAGCTTAGCATAATTCATTGAATCCGATTAGACGATTAGCATCTCACTATAAAATGACTAAAGAGTTTCGATATTTTTCCTATTTAAAACTTGACTCTTCTGTAGTTGCATCGTTTACTAAGACTGGCGGAAAATGAAAAGTTGCGATTTTATAGACCGATATGGCTAGGAACTATACTCTCATTCCAGCGTAATAATCGAGGAATTTTGCTGCCGTACCATGGGTGCAGCAGGCGCAATGATATTACGCAGTGCCTTAAAGTGACCGGCACTAAGTTTGTGTAGATTAGAGGCTGACATTTTTTCGGGAATCCCGCGGGTCACGGGATTCCCACGGGAATCCCGCGGGATGGGAAACAAAATCAGTAATAATCACGGGATTGGGACGGGATAGGAAAAAATGTCAGCGGGAGTGGGCGGGACCGGGAATCGTAACGCTATGAAACCCAACTTTATACACAAATATACATTTTATATAAATAAACTATAAACGATATATTGTAATTTTGAACTTAATTCTAGTTGACCTGTCTCTTTATGCTCTCCTTCTGTATGCTTTGATGTGGCTGGTTAAGCAAGTGAGTTCATGACGGACAAATTAACGACTGGTAATACAGCAGGACATCCAAACGCTCACCTATCATTCATCGACCATATAGCTTTTCATCTGAAAGATGTATGTAGAAAAATGTAAAAAAAAAAAAAAAAAAACTAGAAAAATGTGCGCTATTGAAGTGTCAGTGCCAGTGTGGAAGCCGAATAGTAGCGCGGTACTGCATGACAGAGGCGCCGGTGCGGTCACTTGCTCTTAAAATGCCGTCATTTTTGGTCATACAGATAAGAGTGATAGGCATCTTTCGAATTTATAAAGACTCAACGTTTATTTGTGTGCACTCAGAAAAACAAGGAAACGTTGCGCTTTTGTAAACTAATTAAAGCAAAAAGGACGTCTGTCTCTGTGAACTTGAGCGCGTCACTTCGAAACTCCGTGAATACTTGCTTTAGAGACAAGAAAAATATATCTATAGAGTGAAATGTCTACTTTGAAATGGACCAATTAAAATAGGAAACGTTTGCATGAATGATTTACATAAAATTTAGTGTGTGCAATGCATGTGCATTTGTTTAAGATGGCTTTCGGTTCAATAATAAAAAAAAACCCTACATTTTTCATTTTTATTCAACTAATGTAAAAAAAAAAAGTTAAGGGCATATTGTGATCTATACTGTATTCTTTACTGTAACTGGCAGATTCCACCAAAAAAACACAATACGGGAGTGGGAGGGAATGGGAGTCATTCTTCCGGGATTGGGACGGGACGGGATTTTCTCCCAGTTTTTTCGTGGGATTGGGAGTGGGACGGGAGAGGTTTGAAAATCGACTCCCGTGTCACCCTCTAGTGTAGATGCAGAGTTGCAGCAGCCGGCTGACGGCTGCGTAATATCACTTAACCTGCTGCACCCATGGTACGGCAGCAAAATTCCTTGATTATTACGCTGCAATGAGAGTATAATTCCTAGCCATATCGGCCTATAAAATTGCAACTTTTCATTTTCCGCCAGTCTTAGTACACGATGCAACTACAGAAGAGTCAAGTTTTAAATAGAAAAAACTCTTCAGTCATTTTATAGTGAGATGCTAATGGTCTGATCGGATTTATGCTAAGCTATGCTAAAAGTGCTACCACCAGACCCGGCGATCGGCTGAATAAATTCAAAAACGGTAAAACACATCTGCATAACTCTAGGGGAGTTGGAAAATGAACCTATTTTCAAAAAAAATGGAGTGTTCCTTTAATAGTGAATATGTGTTTCCTAATCTAAAGCATTACCAAAGTCACTAAGAGGGTCTGAAAGACATTAGTTGGCACCACTGTTTACTGGTTTGAAACAACATGATGCTGAGTAAATAATGGCAGAATTTTCATATTTGGGTGAACTTGAGGATTGGTAGATTAAGTTAGTATGGTAAGCTACTAGTGGTAGTAGGAAGCCTGTGCGAACTTGAGAACTGACTTTATATGTCCAAAAATGACCCAAAAAGTCTTTCACTCTTAAAAATAAAGGTGCTTCACGATGCCATAGAAGAAACTTTTACGTTTAAATGGTTCCATAAAGAACCTTTAACATCTGAAGAACCTTTGTGTTTCACAAAAGGTTCTTTGTGGAGAAAGAAGGTTCTTCAGATAATAAAAAGGTAAGAAAAAGATGGTTGTGGAAGCAAAAATGGTTCTTCTGTGGCATCGCTATGAAGAACCTTTCAAAGCACCTTTATTTTTGAGAGTGTTGAAAAAGCTCTAGTTTAACACCTGTGACATTGACATATTTGCAAATGTGGCTTAAACGCTTTGTGGGTCAGTCGTACAAGGAATTTCAATCGATTAGGCAATTACATAGACACCTATTAGAAGTAATGTTAATTATGTTTATTATGAATGTTAGGATAATAATACCATTTAGCATTATAAATGATAAAATAGAGGCTAAGCATTGTTGACACACTCTCTCTGGAGTCATTAGTGGTCAAAGAGAAGAGTTTGTGGCGCCAGTGCTGTATGAGACTCTTTGATTTGTGACCTTTCCCAGGTTAATTATAAAGAAGCAGCCCATTAGAGTTAAGGGTGCTGGTTTTCGTCTCTGTCCTACATTTACCATAGCATTACATCCGTAAGGTCTCCACTTTATTAATAGCGAAATAATTTCATATCTTTTGATCGTTCTGAGTGACATTATATCTGCAGTGCTTGTGTAATTGTGTAATGCTCCCTTTGTAAAGCTAAAGGATGCTCTCTTTTCAGGAATAAAGGCTGAACAGTCATTACCTGGCAATTTTCTGCCTACTTTTACCTTTTGGTGGTCAGTCTTCATTTGTGACAGGTTAACTCATCCAGTACTTTCATCTTGTGAATAGAGCGGCCTGTGAAAGAGTTGGCTTTACTGAATGACTTGAAGTGACTTGAATTATTGGCATAGTTGCAGAAACGCTCAGAAATGTCTTAACAGAGATTATTTACTGCAAAACTGGATAATTTGCTAAAAATTCCATGATGTAAGCAGCATATTTTATATTCATTTAACACTGTGCCATACAATGTGAAAGCACAATACAGTGTTAACACAAAAGCTAAAAATCATACATGAAAGTTATGAATCCATGCGCATTTTGTTGGAAAGTATACAATGCAAACCAACTGATTTGTTTGATTGCTTCCAATCCTTAGAATTTGATCTGAGAATTCCACTTTGCATTTTCTTTTGAGCATATGAAATAGTAACATTTTTTTTTCATATAATCTGTGACTTAAAAAAAAAAAAAAAAAATGTATAAATTAATAAAATTGCGTTTTTTGTTATTTTGTTTTGTTTTAGCAAAGTGGTTTTCATATGCATGCATTGTCAGTATTAAAATTTGTAATATAAAATACTTTCTATACAGTTAAAGTCAAAAGTTTACATAAACCTTGCAGAATCTGCAAAATGTGAATTATTTGACCAAAATAAGAGTGATCATACAAAATGCATGTTAGTTTTTATTTAGTACTGACTTGAATGAGATATTTCACACAAAAGACATTTACATAGTCCACAAGAGAATAGTTGAATTTACAAAAATTACCCCATTAAAAAGTTTACATACACTTGATTCTTAATACTGTGTTGTTACCTGAATGATCTACAGCTGTTTGTTTGTATGTTTAGTGATAGTTGTTCATGAGTCCCTTGTTAAATTGCCCACTGTTCTTTAGAAAAATCCTTCAGGTCCCACAAATTCTGTGGTTTTTCAGCATTGACTGTATGATTATAAGATCCATCTTTTCCCACTGAGGACAACTGAGGGACTCAAATGCAACTATTACAGAAGGTTCAGATGCTCACTGATGCTCCAAAAAGAAGTACAATGCATTATTAGCTGGGGGGTGAAAACTTTTTGAATTTGAAGATATTGAATTTGAAGATTTGAAGAGTAAATTTCACTTATTTTGTCTACTGGGAAGCATGTAAGTATCTTCTGTATCTTGCAAAGGCAGTACTAAATAAAAAAAAAAAAAAGTATAATATTTAGGCAAAATAAGAAAAATGTACACATAATTCTGTTCAAAAGTTTACACCCCTGGCACTTAATGCATCATTTCTTCATTCTGCAGTATCAGTGAGCGTTTAAACCTTCTGTAATAGTTGCATATGAGTCCCTCAGTTGTCCTCAGTGTGAAAAGATGAATCTCAAAATCATACAGTCATTTTTGGAAAAGGTTCAAATACACAAAAATGCAGAAAATGCAGACAAACAAGGGACTCATTAACAACTACCACTAAAAAAAAAAAAAAAAAAAACAACAACTGTGGATCATTAACACATTATTATCATTTTTATAAATTCAGCTATTATTTTATCTTGTGAACTATATGTAATTGTGTTTTATGTGAAATATCTTATTCAGGTCAGTACTAAAAAAATAACATTTTGTATAATCCCTCTTATTTTGTTAAAATAATGAACATTTTGCAGACTCTTCAAGGCGTGTGTAAACTTTTGACTTCAACTGTATGTATATTTACTATATCTATTTTTTTCCTTTGACTGATAAACACCAAAACAACAGCTTTCATGTGAATCAAATACCGTGGGAAATGTGTAGCATTTATTTATTTCCTGAATTCTTAAGAAATGCCCACCAGTTGTTAACGGTAGTTGTCAAAGCAACATTTTTTGTTATCCTCCTTTACATCTTGCTTTGGGTTTGAATTGGTCTGTAGCTTCAAAAGTCTCTAATGGATGTCTAATGATACGTTTGGTCTGTTATTGTGTCAACTTCACCACATTTTCTGCTGTAAAGCCCTGTTTCAATAACACAATCATGATATTGTCATCTCAGCCCTCCCAGTAAACAGTCCTTGTTTCCGTCGTGAGCTTTTGACAGACAGTGTGTGCGTGTGTGTTTGTGTGGATGGAGACTGCAGCAATAGGATGTTTGTGGCATTTCCTCCTGCATAAGCACAGCTGTGTTTGGTATGCTGCTCATCCGAGCTCCAGTCACTTACGCTGACGCCTGCTCGCTCTCGCAAAACATGCAGGCGGCACTACTGGGAGACATGACTTGGCCGTGGAAAGATAACAACGGTTTGTGTAAACCATTCAAATGATGACTATGCTTGAAACGCCATAATTTATTTCGATAATTGGCCGGCCTACGTATTTTATGGGTCTTGAAAACTCAAGTGAATGCCAGACATTTTAAACATAGTTTTGGGAGCGTGCTGTTATGCTTGTGGTTTGAGACACCAGTAATGTGTAAATTGAAGTTTACCTCACAACTAAGCACCCCTCATTCTTTTCTTTTTTTGACACACATGAAAACACAAGGTGTGGATCGCTTTTTATGCCAGTATAATTCTTATATTTGGCAGCAGGCTTCAACAGTAATAATGGCCAATGGCCTGACGCCAGTTTGAGAGTATTTCCAGAAAGCAGTGTTATTTTTTTTCAAACACACAGGTGATGTTTTGTTAGAAATAGTTTGTGAGAATGATTATTGACAAGCCTGGTCTGGAGTTATCAAATAAAGCAGTTTGATTTATATGCATTCATTTTCCAACTGAGTAATAGATTCAAATGTATCATAAATTATAAAGATTTTTAGATATTGTAGAATTAATAGAACTATTTTGTATTTCCATATTGTGTTATATTGTAAAGCCTAACATCAAATAATATAAAATATGTTGTAATACCATTCTTGTGGAGTCCAAAAAACCTGAGACCACTACTGAAAATTCTTTACTGTTTTAAAATAAAAGAAATTATTTTTTTCACAATTTCTTTTTTCCAAAACTAGATGTCCCAAAGAGCATGAGGGCCTGTAAAAGGTGATTACATTATCAATGCTACAAATCGAAAAAAATTTGTTTAGCTAAAAATAATGCAGAATCTCAAAAATCTTTTTTTTATCCCAATGTTTATTTTATTTTAACTCCCGCTGCTTACGTACAGGTTTAAACATCAGACTTATAGACTTCTAACTCTATAATATTTTGAATTAATTAATTTTAATTAAATACATACATGATCAAGCAAGTAAGCATTGGGATAAAAAAAATAACACACATTTATTTAAGATTCTGCATTTTTATGTAAGCAAAATCAGTATATATGTGGCATTTATCATGTAAAAATAAAATGTAAAAATAAATAAATAAATAAACAGCAATTAATCGCATCCCAAATAAAAGTTTTGGTTTACCCAATGTATGTGTGTGTACTGTGTAGTATATATTTAGTATGTATTTGCATGTATATATTTTATTGATATAATTAATATTATATATAAATATATTTAATCTATAAACATAACATTCTTTTCTTAAATATATCCATGTATATATATATATATATATACATACACAGTACACACACATATATTATGTATGCAAATATTTTTATTTTGGATGTGATAAATCGCAGTTATCCAGTTCACATACGAAGTCTTGCAGTATTCAGCTTATACTGAGTCCTTTTCAAAATAATGCAGGAGTTCATCTTATACAGATGAACAGTGTTTTGGTCCAGTGAGATGTACAGTACAGAGGAGACAGACAGGGGTTTAGTCAAGGGTTCTGGCTCTGAATGGGGCTCTATGGCAGATAAATGGTCTGTCTGAGGGTAAAGAGCGGTGTGGAAAGAGGGATGACTGCTTTCCTATTACTGTCAAAATGTGATAAACAAGCTAGTAAAGCCCTGCCGGAGATGCTTTGGTCCTGCCCCGCTCTGTTTCTCATCACAGTCAGACCACAGCGGTACAGATTACTGCTGAGATGCCCTGGGTCTGGTTGGGAAACAATTGGAATTTATTTATGCAAATGTGGGTGTATAATGAAGTTTCTGCACCTGTTTTCTGCATGTTTTGGGCCATAGGGAGAAATCACAAATCATTTATTCCAAACGATTCCAATTAGGGTTCTTAATTGGAGGGCCACAACCCGAAACTTTTGCAAGGTACACCTTAAAAAGTCCCATTGAGAAACCATTTTGTTTTTGTTACGTAAAGAACCTTTCAGTGAACAGTTCTTAAAATAACCATTCTTCCTTAGTGTGAAGAACAGTTCAGATGTTCTAAAGAACCTTTATTTCACCTTTTGAGCAATGGAAAGCTTTCATGGATGTTAAAGGTTGTTCATGGAACCATTGACTCAAGTAAAGAAACTTTATTTTCAAGAATGCAAAAGTAAATAAGACCCAGACCGCATTAAATACAGGTTCATTTGCAACAAGAATAAATGTGACTTGCAACCACAATGTGTTCTGTGCAAAGATTTATTGGCTGCCAGCAGCATCTTCCATCAAGGAACCATCTCAATTTAAATCCAAAAGCCAGTTTTCTTATTGTTGGTCATATTAAAGCAACACTTCAGTGCAAGCAGAAAATTTGCTGAAAATTCCCCCTCAAGGCATCCAAGATGTAGATGACTTTGTTTACTCATCAGAGCAGATTTGGAGAAATTTAGCATCACAAGTAATCCACACAATCACACATATCTGGAGCTACAGTACTCGCCACGCATTTTACAAGATTACATGTTTTTCAGTGGTGCTCAGGATCTGCAAATCATTCACCATCGTTCTATCAGTTGTCTCTCCTTACTCTGTTTATGTGATAAGTGAAATGTGATAAGTACCGGTAGCAAGCGGCTAACCATGTCCCTTCAGTGGCTCCGCAGAGTGCGTTTTTCATTTTCCGTGCCTTTTTGAATATGGATTCACTATTTGGGCCACATCCCGGCTGTTTGTAAGAACTATTTTCATCATTAAAAACTATAATTCATAATAACGCTTCCTCCAGTGAAAAAATTATGTTTTGGCTTGTAAATGGCACTTGATCTTGTTTATATTTCTCTCCTGATTCAGACAAGATAACTTTTTCACTGGGGAAAGCAATATTATGGATAAAGTGCTCGTATTTTAGTCAGAAATTCCTCTGGTGAGCAAGTGACATAATGCTAAATTTCTCCCAATCTGTTTTGATGAATAAAGAAACTCATCTACATCTTGGATGGGCTGAATGTGCATATCGTTGGTCCAAAGTTTCTGACCAAAAAAACTTGCTTAAATCAGACTAAGCTTGTTTGTTGGCCTTAGCAGGTTTAAGATGGTCTCTCAACTGGAGCGGCCAGCTGGTCTCCCATCTGAAAGCTGGCCAAAACCCCTCTAAACCAGTTTGGGTGAACAGCTAAGACCAGCTTTATTTACCGGTGAAAGCTGCAGTCAGGCTAAACCAAACAGCGCAGCTCAGATCACCCAGAAATTGGCCTCCCACTGCAGCAGCAACAGCAGCACCAGCTCCCGACCGCCGATCCCCACAGACAGACGGGCAGGCCTGGCGACAGCGGTGCAGCGGCAGACCGCGGCTGTTTGTCTTTCATGTTCTCAGAGCGCACGCCTCTGCGCCCGCTCCCCCCTCAGCCAGCCAGTGACAGTTTGCCGTGTCGCTGCGGCTTTTCCCAGGCTGCAGACAGCCGAGAGAGAGAGAGAAAGAGGGAGGGTGTCTCCCAGATCAAACAGGAACTCCCTGACAGTGATGAGAAGCTTGGGAAATTAGGAGCAAGCCAGGCAAACGCATTATGCAGAGTGGCAGAGACAGCGTGCTAAGAGTCAGCAGCAATAACAACAACAGAAGAAGAGGACTGTGGTTTTAATCTGTGCCAACTAGTGGAGAACAGTTTCTCTTCTCAGCATAAAGCTGAGTTGAGGGTTTAGCTGTGCTCCAGTAGGAAAGAAAAAACACAACTGTGGACGTCTCAGTTATCTGTATGAATGATGGCGTTCCAAGCACCGATCTTTTTAATGCAGGTGTAACATTTAAGATTTTTTTTTTTAATACAAATATTTTTAAACATTAATCAATATCACAATAAACTGTTTCTATTAGCCTTCAAATTGCGCAAATTGAAATTGCGAATTGAAGAAATGCAAAATGCTTGTATTTTGCAAACCAGTTTTTACGCTCACATGAGGTGGTTTTTAAGGCAATTCAAAAAGTAATATTTCGCAAAACTGCGATGGAAATGTTTTTTTCGCATGTGCAGATCGCATAGCATACATAAAAAGTCATATGATCATTCTTCAATGTACTATAACCTTCAAGAAACACTTTTACGTGGTCGCTCTTAAGTATAAGGGGCTTTCCTTGCCATTAATACATCTTCAACACTGGAGCTGATTGTGGCCACTTTAGTTTGTGTTTATACCAGCCATGCTGCGCACGTTTCAGAAGTGCCTCACCGCGCTCCAATTCTGTAAAGATACACCCATACACCTCCTTCCATGAAATATAATTAAATATAGAATCCGTCAAAATCCCACCAAAACCCGTTGCCATAACTTATCACGAGGGGAAAAACTAACGTTTTAGTCGCATAACATTGGTTAACAGAAGCGCCGTCATTTCGCAATACTTGTTTTTCGACATTTATAAAATATCGGCAAAGTTTTGTGCAAATCTGTAATGGAAATGCGCCTAATGACATGGCTTGGTTGGACTAAAGGAAAAATCCTTACTGTTAAATTATGTGCAATATTTCAGTCCAAATAAGATTAAATGAACCTCAAACAGAAGCTTTTCTGAGATCCTATTAAACATTTTATTCATCTAGAGTTTTCAGAAGCAATCTTAGCCAGGGTTATTGTCAGCTAAAACCAACTCTGTGTCGCTGCATTTCACAACATGCATGAATGCAATTGTAGTTTTTGTTATTGTTTTGAATCAGATTGTAGTTTTTACAATAATTTTACTTACATTTTTAGTAGTTATGTTGTAAAGATGCATCAATTCGCTACAGGGGGCCTTTATTCACCCCCCAGAGCCGTGTGAGGCACTTTTTATTATGGATGGATGCACTTTATTGGACTTGTTTGGACTGATGAAGAGAAACACCCACCCATTGCCATGATAGAGCTTGGAAGTGCCAGGATAATTTTTAATATAATTCCAATTGCATTCATCTGAAAGAAGGAAGTCATATACATCTAGAATGCCTGGAGCGTGAGTAAATAACGGACAAATTTTCATTTCAACCCTTTAAACTAAATTATTGTTTTTATGTCAACTATGTCAACTAATAACTGCTACAGAGGTTGTCATCACACCAAACAGTTAAACTTATCTACTCACTTTAAAACCTTTTTCAGGGAAAATATCTTTCAAATAAAGACTGAAAGAGTTGTCCTTAGTTTAGTGATGGTCATATTAAAATCATGTGTAGTTCATTTATTGCCCACATTTAGCTTTTTCTTCTGCCGAATGTATTTAGTCTTCAAAAATCATAAAAGTTGTGTTCACTTGTTAAGATTATCATGGTGGACAAAATGTCCAATTATCAAAAACTTATTTCTTTTACTGAAATATGTAGTAGAAAAGCCATGAACTTTTGATCACCCCTTTTATGTTTAATTAGCCCGAATAATGCAGCCTACCTTGTAGTTAACGCAACTGCAGTGCAACTGTTTGCACACTGTGCATAAAACAGACTGTCATCGGACTCCTTCTCTTTAGTAACTTCATCATTTGATCTTTCATCTCTGGATGTGAAATAGTCCATTATAACATCGTATAGGGCACTGACATTACCGAGACAGAGCAAATTGAGACAAGTAAGATCGGTTAACCCTGTTGAAAAAACCAGCATATGCTGGTAAGGTAGGTTTTAATGCTGGTTTTAGCTGGTTTATGCTGGTCCTTTGTTGGTTTATGCTGGTCCTTAGTTGGTTTAAGCTGCTCCTGGACCAGCACATGACCAGCTAAAGACCAGCTAAAACCAGCATCCCAGCATCAAGACCTTCTTAACCAGCATATGCAGTTTTTTTCAACAGGGAAGTGAGCAGCTGCAGTACTTCATTAGTTTTAATTTTAGCTCTTTCTAGTTAAAGGGTTAAAGTTAGTTCACCCAAAAATGAAAATTAGCACATTATTTACTCACCCTCCAGGCATCCTAGGTGTATATGACTTCCTTCTTTCAGATGAATCCAATCAGAGTTATATTAAAAATTGTCCTGCCACTTCCAAGCTTTAGAATGGCATAGGCGGGTGTATACCTTCATCAGTCCAAAACAAGTCCAATAAAGTGCATCCATCCATAATAAAAAGTGCCTCACATGGCACTGGGGGGTGAATAAAGGCCTCCTGTAGTGAATTAATGTGTTTTTGTAAAAAAAAAAATATCCATATTTAATACATAAGTATCACTTTAATCTAGCTTGTGCATACACGGAAGCCACTCCCAATAGATGACTGGTTTTCATGCTGGTTTATGCTGGTCCTTTGCTGGTTTATGCTGGCCCTTTGCTGGTCTTTAGCTGGTTTAAGCTGGTCCTGGACCAGCACATGACCAGGTAAGGACCAGCAAAGGACCAGCATAAACCAGCTAAAACCAGCATCCCAGCATCAAAACCTACCTAACCAGTATATGCAGTTTTTTCCAACAGGCAAGTGAGCAGCTGCAGTAATTCAGACTGCGTTGTTGCACTCCGCCATCTCACAATATTAAAAAAATTAATAAATAAATAAATAAACTTTGTGTGCCGTAGTTTACACAGGACTGGCGGAGAATGTGAATTGATTAACCTTTATTAAATATGGTACGTGGCTTATTTTGATAGGTTAACTGTTTTTGTGGTGTTAAGGGAAAGCACCTCTGCAGCGCATTCTTAACATAAGAGAAAGTCAGTCATTTCTGCTTGCTGCAATAAATCGCTATTTTTCTGCACTAAACAAGTGAATTTCGCAGAGATATTTTCAGAGATGATAGAGAAGGTTATAGAATACTAATTTAATGAAAACCTAATTTTGACCAAAAAATTGACATTCGACCCATTTTTCGAATTTTCTGAAAACGTCCCAGCGCAACATCCAACGGGTTTTCCCAGATCGCATCACATTTCAGTAAGAGACATCGTTCACGTTATATTAAGCCATACAAGTCTTAATTTCTTAAATCCTATTGGGTTTTTGTCGAGGGAACCAGGGTGATTCTAAATTCCAGGCTGGCCTACAAAAAAGCGTCATTACTCCAGCACTCTATACAAAATCCAAAAATGTTCTGGCTCATGACCTACAGAGATACAGCAACCAATTTGCTTTATTAAAAGTTACTTTAGGTCAAAACCTGCAGTCCTTCACACTCAAAGCGACTAACTCAAGAAGTTAGTAGTTTCCTAAAATTGCTCTGGGATCATTAACTTTTCTGTTGTGTCTGTCTCTCTATCTCTTTCTCTCCACTCCCCTTTATCTTACTCATCTCTGCTCTCTCTGCTTTGAAGAAATCATGCAATTTTGTGACTCCACTAATGAAACAGTCATTTAGCTCTGGACTTTGATGTATCATTCATTATACTCTCTTCGGTCGCCTCACGCTTCCTTTTATTTGCTAGCGCTGTGTCCGAGACCGTCTTTGGGTTGTTGTTGTCTAATTAAATGTAATTGCTTATTTTTTGTGGTTGTTGTGTGCCCCGTCTAGCCTTGTAATAAGAGAAATTGCACGGATGGTCCGCAGAGGAGCGACGCCACTGACAAGACGCTCCTGCTGTCACTCCTGGGCACGGCCTGTACATCTGCCGCGCTGAACCTTATCATTACCCTCCTCTGACACAAACACATGCATTCACACCCGCAGAGGCCTGCTCAAGACACTCACCTTACGGGAAACAACTCTGACTCCATGCTGTCAGTCACAACTCTTGCGCAAGTGTTTTTGTTTGTCGTTAATGTTGAGATTTTTTCTGCACCGTTTATACCACGACTACTTGATGGTATATGTAATGTGAAAAAAAGCAGACTTGTCCCAAGCTGAACATTGTTATGAGGGGGCTTTTCCAGAAAACACAAAGTTTAGTTGTTGATGGTTGCCTAGCAACAGTACAACTTCACTTATAAACAAAACAGTCACTCGTTTCAGCTATTTTCCACAGAATGGCTTTCAGTGTGGCTCATCCAATCACAACTTACAATCTGTTTTGGGTCTCAAGTTTGTTTTTAAGTTTACTGTGAAGCTGTTTCTACACTGAAACTGGGCTTTTTTAGTAATTTTGCTTAATTTCTGTCAAAAACAAATATGTCTAGATATATATCATTTGCGGTGTAACAATTCACTCATTTTATTAGTGCATTCATTACAAATTCTCTTGAAACATGGAATTTTAAAACAGGAATCATTTGTTTTAGGCAAGAATCAGTGTTTTCAATAACAGTTTAAAATACTGGTTTAAAACGCTGGTTTGCTATTATTAATAGCTGGTTTACTATCATCATTTTTTGGAGAAAGAATCTAAGTTTTTTTTTTTTTTTTTTTGATTATTATCACATTTTCCTTATTTTCATATGGGACCTTCAGAATCAGATATTATCAGATAATATTGTAATATTTTGGTTAGTTTACTGACTCAGGGTTCCAAAGATCATTAAAAAAACATGAAGAAAAAAAAAATTGAAATACTATTAGTTTTTTATTAGTATTTTGGATATTTTCCTTTTTTATAAATATATATATATATATATATATATATATAATATATATATATATATATATATATATATATGGTCGAATTTATTTATTTATTCCTTTATTTATTTTTACGCTCATTTTATTTCAATTAATCACAACTTTTTTATAATTTTACTTCCGGCTGCTTTAATTTTAATAACTGCTCCAGACGCATACACACACACACAAAAAGAAAATATAATATTTAAAATTAATATAATATTTGAGAATGGAATAATAATAATAACAGAAGTGGGCTGTATGTATTTAATATATAGCAGAAGCATTTGCATAATTCAATGAATGCACAAATAAAATAAAATAAAATAAAATAAATAAAATAAAATAAAATCACTAACTGAAATCAAATTGAATCAGACTAAACAGTTCTGATTTAGATTGATAAATAAATAAATAAATTAAATACAGAATCATATCACTAACTGAAATCAAATAAAAAAAAAATAAATAAAACCAAATAAAAAAAAATAAATAAATAAAAAATGAAACGGAATCATGTCACAAACTGAAATCAAATCAAATTGAATCTGACTTAACGGTTCTGATTTGCTAGATAGATAGACAGATAGATAGATAGACAGATAGATAGATAGATAGATAGATAGATAGATAGATAGATAGATAGATAGATAGATCAAATTTATTTAGACCAAATTGTTCTGATTTAGAGAAAAAAATGTATAGAAAAGAAAAGAAAAGAAAAGAAAAGAAAAGAAAAGAAAAGAAAGTGTATTAACTTTAGTTCCTATGAACTGTTAATCAGTTTGCTGTCAACCCAAAGATTCGGCCCTGTACTACCGCCCAACTCTAATTGGGGCAATGAATCTTTTTAACCTCCCATGATGTCAGTATTTTAAAGTATGACAAACGCACCACAGAACACATAAATCTCCAGCAGCGTCCTCCAAAGGTATCCCAAAAATTCCAGCAGAATTCCAAATGTGGCGGAGACACCTTCAGGTTTGTCTGGAGGTTCTCTGACGGCGTTTGACGGAGAAGACAGTAAATTACAAGCCAAGCGGCGATGTAATGAGGACCAGTGAGTTCGGTCGACCCTAACAGGCGCTCGACTGAAGGTGTGTCTCCAGAGCTGGATAATTAATCACGGCACTGATCTGGAGTCAGCTCCTCTAATGACAGGCCTTCCCTGCAGCACTGTGAGTTCGGGCCCTCTCTGCTCTGGTGCCAGGAGGTCTGCCACCGAGTGCACGCTGGCTCCGGATCAGGTTTCAGCCCCGTATGAGAGAGTCTGGCCTGGGTAACATGAGTCTAGACCATCCACAATGATCAATATGAATCTCACTTCCTGCAGTGTAAGGAAAGCCCTTTTCAATTAATTGTTTTCAGGTTTATAGGGGATGGTACGGTTTCATACATAGTTTCATTAGTGAGAGAAGCAGAACAGTTTGAGATGACAATTTCATATTAGATACAAAAAAAAAAAAAATTACTTTTTAACAATATTTACCATATGTTATTGTATTTATTTTATACTTGTATAAAATAATACAATAAAATAAAGTACAGAATCAAATCACTTACTAAAATCAAATCAAATTGAATCAGACCAAATTGTTCTGATTTAAAGGATAAAATAAAATAATAAAATAAAATAAAATAAATCATATCACTAACTGAAATCAAATCAAATTGAATCGGACCCAACTGTTCTGATTTAGAGAAAAAATTTAATTAAAATAAAATAAAATCAGTACTCCCACTTTTTTAACAACGATTGTTTCTATAATATTTTTTTGTAATAATTTCTTCTCAGTATTTATTACTGTTTATTAATAATATTATAATATTTATTTGTATTCTAGTGTTGTATATAAACATACTTTATATTATCATCATCATTTTGAAAACTGAGCTTTAAAACCATAATTTGTGTGCTTTGTCAATTTGGGGGAAAAAAAAATACTTAAAAAAAAAAATCCTGACAATATTTTTACTATTTATTAATAATATTATCAGATTTATTTTCTGGTATTATATAAAAACTGAGCTGTAAAACCATAATTTGTGTGCTTTGTCAATCTGGGGAAAAAAAAAATAATTAAAAAAAAAAAAAAAAATCCTGACAATATTTTTACTGTTTATTATCATATTTATTTTCTGGGATTATATATATATATATATATATATATATATATATATATACATTAATTTTAACTAACATTAAAAGTGTTTTTTTTTTTTTTTTTAATTTATCTTATATATTTAACTATTAATAATATTATCATGTTGTTTTGTGGTATTTTATAGTATTCACCTTATGATATTTTGTTAATCCATGTGTTATTATTTATAAAGGACACTATTTTATTCATTTATTTATTTTAATTCAAATTGTGCACTTTTATAGTATTTTTATCATATTTGAAAATTTCATCATATTTCATCATATGCGTTAGATGTTTTTATATTTACCTAAATTAAAACTTGAAAATATAACTGAGAACTAAAATAAAATATGAAAAACATAAACTAATTTTATTTGAGCTACTTTCTAAAGCAACATTTCTCATTTTCATTTTGTTTAACCTGATGTATTGAAAGAAAAACAACAACCTAAAATAAAAATGAATAAACACTATATAGACATATTTATAAAACAAAAAAAGGACAAAATCATACAAAATTACTAAAACTTTAACCAAAATGAACATGAAGGCAGAAAATTTAAACATAAAATTAATTCTAAAAATATTAACAAAAACTAGAATAGCTTCCCAGTGATACAAAAATAACATGTACACTATATGTATTATGCAATGCCTCCAAAAATGTGTTTTCGCCCTCTATGTTGATGTGTTTTGGACAGGCTCTAATTCTCCTGACCTGGACCGTGTCATTATTTATCCATGAATCTCAATCTTGTCTCCTTCAACACTTTATAATGTCTCCCTGGCTCCACACAGCCTTGTCCCCCACTGAGCGTGTTCAGAGTGAGTTATAGATCAACAAATGACTCAGCGGAGGACGTCTAAGTGCATGGCCAGCCGTTTGATGTTAAAGAACTCTCTTCCGGAAGCCCTTTTCCACATGCATTGTCTTGGAGCCCTCTCCGAAACGTCAACAGTCACCTTACGGCGCGATGATAAGATCTGTCAAACTCTGTTATTACTACATTACAGACACTCGGTTTTCCTTCGTTCCAGTGCTTCAACGGTGATTAGGAAACGTATGAGGGTGTGGACTGGAGCCAGCCATGAGACGTTGAGAGGATTAAAGGAGAACCACGCCTTGCGTTTCTCCAATTAATTCACTCACACTCCTCTTGACCCCTCAGTGGGCTCCTCTGAGGAGAAGCGGGGCTCCTTGAGCCCTTGCAACCCCCAACAGTTTACGTCACCCCTAATCCTCCTGATATTTCATTAATGCCCGGTCCATCCACCATAATCCCCCATTTATCACAATGCTTTCATGATTCAACCTACAAATTAGATGAAGGCACCAAGGCGGAAGGAAAGTAGAGACTTGAGGACAGGACACAAATATCTGGCTTTCCTCTTTAAGCTTCTGTCTCTGGGAAGAGCATTGAGAACATGTGACATCAATTATCATTAGCATTGCGGTCTGTGTGTCGGGAACTTCGGGAACTATTATCTTGCTTCAATGTCTTTTAAGTATGGCAGATTGTCCTGGCTATCAGACGTTCTCTCTTTGTTATCTTTTTAAACGAGGATTTTTTTTTATACAATTAGTGAATCCAGTTGTCTCTCTTTAGGAAAAACATCAGACATTCCAGATCATCAAAGAATGTCCATTTGAAAGGGAATTCCGAGTTCTGATTAGAACATGCTTTATTTAGCTAATAATATGTTGCATCACCTCAAAATAGCTTGCCCGTTTGTTTTCTTTGATGCTTATTTATACCGAATGATCATTTTCAAGCGGCTCTTGGCCGACAAACACCGGCTAGTTATTCTAGAATAATTGCCCTCCTCAAATTCTGTGTGGTTGTCCTCTGCTTCTTTCCCTACATGGCTTTGCTGTCAAATTAAATAACAAGGTCATGAAAATGAGCAAAGTGCCTGCCGGTGCAAAGTATTAAGTGTGAATCTGGGGATTTGACTGGAGTGGCAGTGCTTCGTAGTCAGCAAAGCTTAAAAGGAAAACAAATGTCTTTCAGGGCTTCACCATATTGAAGATCCTACCGCAGTACGTTTAGAAAAGCAGCTAGTCTATCTCCAGAGCTGGAGCTTCTTGGTATATGAAATAGTTGAGAAAATTTATCAGTCATTATGACCTACAGAGGATTTTTTTTTTTCTTCAAAAATGCTAGTTCAATCATAACAGCTCTCAGAAGATTTTAACATGGTAATAGATATGACAGTGTCTTGGCCGAATTGATCTGCTACGTTGCTGAATTGCTGCTGCTGTTGGTAATTGCTGTTGTTGTAGATTATTACTGCTGCTGCAAACCAAGTAGACCTTTTACGAAAAAGAAGTTTATTAATGTGTGCTATTAGTATACTTCTTTTAAACTAAAAAAGAGGAAAGTATACTTCCAGTCTACTTTTTATGTACTTCTCAGAAATGTGCTTTATGTACTTCTCAGAAATATACTTAAAATGGCATTTAAGTATACTTGACTTATACTTAAAATTTTACGGCACGTTGTTTTTATACTAAAAATCTTTCAGTCTACTTTTTATAGTATATAAAAATATACATATACATAACAAAACACAAGCGAAGAAGAAACCAAACCAACAGATGCATCCACACGTTTTTAACACAATCATCAGTCATAAAACAGCATCAAAACTATAACGTTATTGAATAAAATGTGACCCATGAAGAGGAAATAATGACTGTCAAGCTTTGGGGTGTTGATCGACTCATCTATGTTTTGATTATGACTCTGAATCCAATTCATAGTCTTTTTTCATCTTTTTGTTCAAAATATTATTATTTTTTTATTATTATTATTATTTATGAAACACACCCAAATTCAGGTGTTTATAAAAAAGAATGCATAAAGCTATAATAAAATGTTTTTGTTTGCAAGCAGATACCCTGTTCTTTCTTTTGATATTTTGTATGTTCAGATATTCATATAACAAAATATACACAAATTTATTCCTAATAGGGACATAGTAGTATACTTGAAGTGAGAGATGGGAAGTAACTAGGTACAAATACTTCGTTACTGTACTTAAAGGAGAACTCCACTTCCAGAACAACAATTCACAAATAATTTACTCACCCCCTTGTCATACAAGATGTTCATGACTTTCTGTCTTCAGTCGTGAAGAAATTATGGTTTTTGAGGAAAACATTTCAGGATTTTTCTCTATATAATGGACTTCACTGGTGCCCTGATTTTGAACTTCCAAAATGTAGTTTAAATGCAGCTTCAAAGGGCTCTAAACGATCCCAGCTGAGGAAGAAGGGTCTTATCTAGTGAAACGATCGGTCATTTTATTTTGGAAATTTTTTTTTTATAATATTTAAGCACAAAAGCTCGTGTCGCACAGGCTCTGGGATGCGTGTTCACGGCGCTACGTACTGTTAAATCACGTCGAAAGGTCATGCGGAACGTCGGCGGAACTACAGACCCAGTGTTTACAAAGCGAATGTGCAAAGACTAAGAAAGTGCAAGTAAGTCAAACGCTGTTTACAAACAAAAAGGTACAACGATGTTGGACGATTCTGAAGTTGTAGGAGAAAATAAGATGGAGTTTTTCCACATACTCTACTTTTTTGAGCTAGAATAAACAGACGATGAACTTAGACGTGATTTGTAGTAGTGATAGGAAGTTCGGATCATTTTACTGACTCAGACCTTTGAGTCTCTTTCAGCAAAATGAAAAAATCTTTTTTTCGAGTCATTTCGTTCATTTAGTTCATTTTAGCAAAATATAATTCAAATGTTACGTGTTACTTCCCAAACACATCTACTGCTTAGACAAATGTTGATCACACTACAAACAAGACAAAACTATAATGCTATAAGAAACAGAAAAGATTATTCATTGTTTACCTTTATGATTACCTCACCTCGTATCTGACAAGTTTTCGGGTTCGAGTCGTTCGTTCATCATGTGACAGCCCCATAAGATGAACAAACGACTCGAAAAACCCGAAGACTTTGAACAGGTAAACCAATTCCAGTACAGAACCTAATAAGATATACGACTCGTTCTTCCCGAGTCACATTAAAGATTCGTTCAAAATAAACTAATCGTTCAAAAACGACCCATCACTAATTCGTAGCATCGTGGACGCGCATCCCAGAGCCTGTGCTACACAAGCTTTTGTGCTTTAAAAGTATACAAATTTGGGATCGTTTAGAGCCCTTTGAAGCTGCATTTAAACTGCATTTTGGAAGTTCAAAATCAGGGCACCAATGAAGTCCATTAAATGGAGAAAAACCCTGAAATGCTTTCCATCAAAAACCATAATTTCTTCACGACTGAAGACAGAAAGACATGAACATCTTGGATGACAAGAGGGTGAGTAAATTATCTGTAAACTGTTGTTCTGGAACTGGACTTCTCCTTTAAGTACATTTTTTTCTGGTATAAGTACTTTACTTCACTATTTAGTTTTCTGACTACTTTTTACTTTTACTCCTTTGATTTTTACACAAATATCTGTACTTTCTACTTCTAACATGTTCAAACCATGCTCGTTACTTTAGTCTCAATCTGCATTTTGTGGATCACCATTCGATAACAAATCTCTAAATCATGAATTGGTTAGTCTTTACTGGCAACACGATTCGGCTCGCATGCGCTCCGTGTCTCTGCCAAAAGGTTTCTATCAGAGTAATCAATGCGAGTGACTCAAGAATGGAGTGGATCAGAGAGGCAAAACTACTGACCTGTTCAGAACAAGTGCAGGTTAGTTTCATCTGTAAATAGGCTACTGTAATTTTGTCTTTGTTTACTTAGTTAAATATAGCTAATGTAAACTAAACTAAATTAATAACTATCATCACTCTAAATACTGTATTGCTAAAGGACATCATTATTATATACTGTAAAGTTACAGTAAACAAATGTTATAAGACATTATTTTATAATACATTTAGAGGAAGCTAGGGCAGATAACAACACAATCTTTACCACAATTAAAACCGAAAACCACGGTAACTATAATTAAACCATGGTAACCACAAATTAACCATAGTTTTGCTACATTAACCATAGACTAACCATGACATTTGTAGTAAAATAATGGTTGCAAATTAATCCGCCAAGAAAACATGGAATTTTGGTAAGAGAAAAATATGACTCATGATAATGCAATAACATGTTCATTATTATAATTTCTTTCTGTAAAGATATTGTCATGATGTAATTGTTATTGTACTAATTTGACATTTAGGCAATTTAGAAAATATAGTTTTATTAAAGGGGTCATCGGATGCTAAGTTCACTTTTTCATGTTGTTTGAACATTAATATGTGTTGGCAGTGTATGTACAAATCTGCCTTATAATGATAAAAATCCATGCAGTGGTTTTTAATTAATCTGTAAAATAATATCCCCTTTTTCAAATCGAGCCATTCTCAGATGCTTCTCAGAGGCCGCTCCCACGATAGTTGATTGACATGAGCTCTTACCTCAGACCAGCTGTCACAGTCCAGTAACCTTCCTTGTTTCGATGCCGAAGCAAGGATGTAAGTTAGATTGAGCGGTTGAGGTGTTGTGTTGCTGGATGTAATAATGAACATAGTGGTCGTCATTTACACCCGACATCTGAGCCGCTGAAGATGCAGTGGATTACATTTGTTTGTGAATGGAATGCACCTCCCGATCTACATAAGTTTAGCGGCTAAACGCGGCGGCTAAAGTAAACAGACTCGTCATTCCACAGAGAGAAGAGAGGGGCGGGGCGAGCAGAGCTCATTTGCATTTAATAGATCAACCCCTTAGAATTAGATGATTTTTGCAGAGCTCATTTTGACAAGGTAAAAAGGGTGTTGTTTTACAAAACCATTGAGAATTTTTAATCAAAGTATATTAGAGACTTTTCATTAAGACCCTAAAGAATCATATCAACTTGTGGAAAATGGGCATCCGATTACCCCTTTAAATCTTTAAGTATACTTAAATACATATAATATAAGTATACTTATAATGTATGCTTTATAAATCTTGGATACAGTCTTTTTATCAATTTGTTTTCTTTCATTTAGAACTGGTTTTGTGCTAACGGAAAGAAAGCAAGATATTATAGCATAATGAAAGATTCACAAGCAATTTTTAAAAGGCTGGTCATTTTTAACTAGAAACACCAAATTAGGCAAATGATTAATTTTAGCACAGCACAGGGGATAAATAAATTTCACTTAACTTGACGGGTGCCGCCTCGATCAAAGGAATTCTTAGTTTAAAATTTCAAAATGAAGATTCAAACGAACAAAAATAGAAACATGGCCATGTTTATGGTTTAACTGGTGTGAGATGACATAGTTAAGGTTTATGATGGCTCTTGTGTCCTCTCTTATTACAGATGATTGTATTTATATTGTAGCACTCGTCTTTAATTTAGAAGATTAGGCTTCATGTCTTCATCTAAACATCACAGTTACTAACTGCTTTAAACAGTAACCCCAAGTGTAGGTCAGAAATATCTCCACAGAGGAGTATATGTAAAAGGTCAGGACCACAGCTGCTTTATTTATGCTACAATGTTATTTTTTGCCCTGAGAGCCCCATTAAAGACTGCCGGTGTCCTACGGGCCTCTGGGAAGAAAGAAAACACTGCTTGAAAAATATGCCCAGTCACCATCACCTGGAAACTTAAAAAATTGTTATACATACTGATAATATTTGATTATGCACTTTGGTCTTTTTTTCTTTTTTTTTTTTTATTTTTAAAGTCATAAAGTAATAAATGAATTGATTTGCTTACTGTATAACCAGTATGAAATCTGCAAACACAGAAATCTACCTGTCATTTATATATATTTTTTGTGAATTCCTTGTTTTTGTGAATTCCTTGTGTATGTGTGTTTACAAAATATTTTGGGTAATTTGATTATTCTTTTCTAATTCAACATTGTAATACTCCATTTAAATCCATATTGGGAGTTTGCAAATTCCACCTGAAACTACACAAATCTAAGAATATCTTTAAATTACTGTAATTACCATTGATTTACTGTAATGTTTTAACTTTATTTGCTTTTATACAATATACATAGCTGTGATCCTGATTTGTAATTGGTCTATTCAGTGTATCAGTGGTGCTATAAAACTACACATTAACAGCTCTGCTGCATCATTCACCATAATCAATGCTGCATTGCAACATTCTGTTATGACAGGGAATCTTTTATGAATATGCTTAATAAAATGTTTTATATAATAATCAGTAGCATTTAATATAAAATAATTAAAAGTAAGACTGTGCTGTAATCACTATATCACTATGACTGTGGCAACATTTCTACAAAATGCTTCTTGCACTTTCTGGGCACTTTCAACATTAAATGTCCAGTGGGTGGCGCTAAAAGCAAGTTCATTTTTATCTGAAACAGATGAACGTGAATGTTGCGTTGCGTAGTGCAATTTGTGGTAGTTCGAAAAAAGGTTACGGCTCTAATCCATAGTCCATAACACTAAGCCATACTCTAAACCTAACCAATAGTCTTAAAAAAAAGTAAAAACGATATAAAAATGCATTTGCTTCAGCAACAATAACATTTTAGCTTTCTTCATTAAGTCTTTAAGCCCTTTTATCGCGTCATGCACAGGATTTGCAACAGCACAGTGGTATACCAGGTGATCCACCGAGCAAGTTTACCACATCTGAAAAGCCATACATATGGAGTTGGTTATGTTATTGTATGTTTTTGAAGTTTTGCAAAATGTAGGTAGAGGTGCATTTTTCTAATTAGCTATTTTTTTTAATGTAAAAGGCATTATGTTCAATCAAACTTAAAGAGATAGTTCACCCAAAAATTAAAATTCTGTCGTTAATTACTCACCCTCATGTCGTTCCAAACCCATAAGTCCTTTGTTCATCTTCTGAACACAGATTAAGATATTTCTGATGAAATCCGAGAACTTTCTGAACCCACATAGACAGCAATGTAATTACAACATTTGAAGGCCAGAAAAGTAGTAAATACATTATTAAAATATTCCATGTGACATCAGTGGTTCAACTGTATTTTAATGAGACTACGAGAATACTTTTTGCATGCAAAGAAAACCAAAATATGCATTGTGGTACTCTCATGAACAGCAGTGGGGAATGACACAGAAGAGAAGAATTGTTAAATAAGGTCAATATTTTTGTTTTCTTTGCGCAAAAAAAAAAAAAAAAAAAATTAAATAAATAAAAAAAACCTTCATAATAGCTTCATAAAATTACAGTTGAACCACTGATGTCACATGGACTATTTTAGCAATGTCCTTACCACCTTTCTGGGCCTTAAATGTGTCAGATGCATTGTTGTCTCTGCATGGTCAGAAGGATCTCGGATTTCAACAAAAATTTCTTAATTTGTGTTCTAAAGATAAATGAAGTGTTTACAGGTTTGGAATGACATGAGGGTCAGTAATTAATCCAAGAATTTTCACTTTTGGGTGAACTAACATAAAATGTATGCATAAAACTGATGTTTTCAGACATTTCAGTGTGGACAAGCATATCAATACACTTAATATTGTGTGGATGGTGCATATTATATATATGTACATATAGTGTAGATGGAGAGCGCTTTCAAATATATCTGGATTAATGTAGACCTTGGCCCTGCAGTTGACTGCCTATGCATCTAAGGTGTTTCCTTGCTTATGACTTAAAATGCTGGAATAGGGCCCAGCATCCCTACAAGCCTACATAGGGCAAGCGGGTTTTGGAATACGGATACAATTTGCTTTACTTTAAAGTCCATGTTTCTAAAGACATTAAATACACATAAATGTTAAGAATGTATTGCTGAAATATGTTACAGAGAATGTGAAAGATGTAGTACTGAATTGTGGAGTTAGACATTAAACCGTTTCTCCCCATTTCTGGGTTCAGGATTTTTTGGGCAGCCTGAAATCATGTCTCGATGTCGCAGTGAAACCACTGAGCATGGCCCCTCCCTTAACACTATAAGAGGTGTGTTCGACTTGAAACGGTGCTGCTCAGACCCATCGTTGTAGGACATTAAAGTACAGCAAGAGCTATACCCTATTAAAAAAGGAATAGATTTAAAATGCGTTTACTTTATACTAAGTATAATTCAAACATATTTACTGACATATCGCTCGAGACTTACTGATATAAAAATTTAATTAAACTTTATTTGGAGTACTACTTGTGCACAATGCACATTTCTTAATATTAAGATTAAAATATGTTTTAATGTCACTGTTGATGAGGATTGTATTATCTTTAAATATTTTGCATTTAAAGACTGATATTATTTAAAGTGTACTTAAAGTATACTTGCAATAGTTCCACTTTAGCACAATCAAATATACTTAAGTATATCTTTAGTTGAACTTCAGCACTACTTCCCCACAATTAAAGGTCATTAAGCTCACAATTAGTTGTTCCAATTTAGCGGACTTTAAACATACCAGTTTAGCATACCAAAAGTACAATTGAAGGGTATTTTTATTAAGTACATAATATGTAAATGAATTTGCACTATAATTAGCATGAAATAAATGTATTTAAATGCATTTTAGTATATTTATTTTTCACTAGGGTAGAGAGCAGAAGGCTCCTTATGCTTTCGAATCGCTCTCACAGTACTTTGTTGTCATACACCGACTGGTCTGCACAAAGTTGCTTCAGGTTGAACACACCCAAAGAGTGCATTAGCATTAGTGGTTCGCCCACTCATTCGTGAGTTACTGTCATTACTGTTAGTTACTACCAGTGTTGGGAAGGTTACTTTGGAAATGTAATAAGTTACAGATTACAAGTTACTTTATTTAAAATGTAATAAGTAGTGTAACTTTTCAATTACTTTATTAAAGTAATGTAACTCATTATATTTGATTACTTTTCTAAATTTCTAATATTTTCAACTGTTAATCATTTTGAAACATTTAAACCAGGCAGAGTTAATCTTACTCAACAGTGATTACTGTCAGACTTTCAAAATCCTTTATCACTTGAATTAAGATTATAAGTAAGGGATAATAACCAGGCAAGTCATGATACCAGGATGACAGAAATTGTACACATAATATTGAACTGAGTTTTAATACTTCATTAGCTAACCAAATGCAAAGCTTTCACCAAGAAAAACTATCAAGCATATAGCAATGACCTGAGTTATGAGTCTATGTTATTAGCTTTTACCAGTTGTTATCGGGGAATAACATACCTTGGAATGTCATGACTGACCAATCAGAATCAAGCATTCCACCGAGCCATGTAATAATTTAATTTAAAGCCCAGCCATCACAAAATCAGACTTAATACCTCTTATTTACTTTGAGATCATTCTGAGGTTAAATACAGATTTAAAATCATAACAAGAAAAAGTTTAATAGTTATGATACTGGTTTTGAAATCAAATGTTTGCATAGTTATGACAGGAAACACTGGCATCAAACAATGCCTTGGAAAAAAAAAAAATAAAATAATAATAATAATAATAATCTTAAAAAAATAAAGTATATGCGTGAACCCAAATAGGAAACAAAACAGTTATTGAACAAGCATGTGTCCTATTCTGTGTACTAAACTCCTGAAACATTGGTGTCTCATTTTAGAGCGGTCAATGCAATTTCTGAAAGAAGTCAATTAAATCTGTATGTGGGTATGTGTGTGGAAAATTTCAGATGTAACCCTCTTTGTAATCAGTAACATTTTCAAAAGTAACTGTAATTTAATTACACATTTTTTCTCAGTAACTGTAACTAATTACAATTACATTTATTCTGTGATTAAATCGTAAAACGTAATTCCGTTACATGTAACTAGTTACTCCCCAACACTGGTTACTGTTGGGCATGTTACTTTAAAAAAGTAATTCGTTATAGTTAGTAGGTACTTCTCACAAATACCAACTGAGTTAGTAACTGAGTTACATCATTATAAAAGTATTGTGTTCAATTTTTATTTTTATTTTTTCAAATATGTCAAATAACTTGGATGCCCCCAATATTAAATATGTTAAATGAATGAAGCTTAAATGAAATGAATTAAATGTTTAGTTTACTCACTAGACTAATATTAAATATCTGATATACTATTATATAGTAGTCAGTATTTAAAGTGAATCAGAAAAGTTCATCTAAGTTGTCCAAAGACAAGAATGGATACTGTTTTAGTTTTAGAACAACTTTGATGAAAGCTTTTGATCCATTTTACTATACATATATAAAGGTTTTTTTTTGTTTTTTTTTTTTAAATATCTGAAAGTACACTTAGTATCAGTCAGTCAAGCATTATAATATGACATTATGATAATTTAGATAACAAAACTACTACGAATTCTACTACTAATAACAATATAAAATGCACTAAGGATTAATGAGCTGCTGGGTTCATGAATATTAATCATGTTGTCTGTGTTCGCTCTAACTGATTTGCTGAAATTAATACAGGGACGATAATGAGATTGCCGAGCTAATGGGATTGCCATTTGCGCATTAGCTCCACCTACTACCGGGGAAACCGGCAGTTCTTAAAAGCTGAAGAATTCCGGAGGAGCTCTGTTATTTTGAAAGGATAATACAGCAAAGAATATCGTTTACATGTAGCGTGTTAATTCTGCATATGTAAGTCTCTCTCTTTCTCTGTATCTTTCTCTGTATCTTTCTTTGCGTGTGTGTGAGACAAAGTGACGGCTAGTCTTGTGCCTTCACACTAGAGTTTACGGTTCGTCAAATACAGGTACGCTCTGCATCCATTCAGATGAACTTTAAAAAATAAAATTACAATATTATAATAAATTATAGTAATGCCACATTTTATTGTCAGTAACGGTAACGGCATTGTAATGGGGGAAACAGTCATTCATTTGATTACTCGTTACTGAAAAAAATAACGGCGTTATTCCCATCACTGGTTACTACAGCCTACGGTTTCCTAGCTAGCTATGCCTTTGTCACGTAAATGCATATTATTTGGTTGTGATATAAAACAGCCCTGTCTTCTTATTTAAATTAAACTGCTAGAGGGAGCATCCATTTAGGTGGTATTTGAGAGTTGAGAGAGATGGCAGCTTTCCACGAGTGGGTGGGGTTTCAGCGCCGACAGCTGACACACCCCAGTATTTGAGAGTAGATATATTTGAGAAGATTTTGATAACTTATTACTTATTTACTTGGCGTTTTTTTAATCATTCAAATTTGGCTGGGTGGTTAATAACGCACTTTTCTGCGGTGAGACAAACTCAGAACACAAACTTAATATTGCGTTACCTAGACTTTAGTACAATAAAACATTCTGGTACTATGTCGGGTTGCCACTTGATGCGCAACGCAAAATCTGAAATCTGCAAACCGCATGTAGATGAGAAACACCAGGAGAGACTTGACTGAATAGAGAAGTGGGCCCTCAACAGACGGGCCCCACATTCCACACACATGCCTTTGACCACATTGAACTGCAGCCAGATCTTGATTTCACTACTGCGGGGACTGCGGGGAGCAACTCTGTGGCGTGTTGACGGTCCCTGCGCTGTGGTCTTGGCAATTATCCCCTGCCACCCTCTCAAAATGCTCAAACATCCTGATTACTCTCTAATTGGCCCTTAAGTAGTGTGTCATTCTAGTCTAGTGGCCTGTCCAGTGTACAGAGAATGAGGTGACGATGAGGCGGCATGGTTGCGGCCGAGACTCTGGAGAATGTGCAATGTGCGATCAGCTGATGATGGAAACTTTAAGAGGCTAAACCTCATCATAAATCAAATTCATAATGACCCATTATAAGTCTGTGGCAAGCAAGCCGTTAAAGTCATGCTCTCGGGTGGCTCTAGTGCCACATTCAGAACTTACAACACTGACTAATAGACTGTCTGGCAGAAATATGGAAAAATCTGTCTGAATGCAAGGTTTAATCTCACCTGCTTTAGTCACAGAAATGGTTTAAAGCAAAATTTAGGATAAATTGCAGAAAGTTAGAGATCAGTGGTTATTACTTATAATATAATGAATTTTGGTGCAAATAAATTGGCTACCCCAAATTTGACACTATGGGGATTCATTTATGTTATTCAGCATCAAAAATCTATGAAACCTTTCCTTATGCAAAGAAAACATATTTTCTAATATATTAAAATCAATATATTACATTATTACATTAAAAACATGTTTTTTATTGGTATTTGTCAAATATTAATATAGTTTAGACTGACAGTGTGAACTGTCACTCTCCAATGTCATTGTTAATAAAGACCAATTGATTTACATTAGCTTGTCAAGTTTGCTAAATCTGTGCTAAGCTATTTTTAGTATCTCAGACTATGTTTGGAATGGACTTACGTCCAGCTTTAAGTCAATTGTTGTTTGTTGTTTTTAAGTCTCCACTTATTTTAAACACATTTGTTTGGATGGGAAACACCTGTTCTTATAGATGAGATTAGGAGCGTCTCAGTGCTGAGGACTGTGTTTGACTGATAATAAGATTCTCTGGAGTCTGTTACAAAGACTTCACTCACAGACTCAAGTAATGACAGTACATTTTGAAGAGTTCAGCCTAAAATGTAAAAGAGCTTTAATCAATTTACTCACCCACATGTGGTCCCAAAACTGGATGATTTTCTTTCTTCAGTGAAACAGGAATAATGTTTATAATTCAGGAATAATTCCTATTGCTGAACACCCAAGAACAGGTGGTTAAAAGTCAATATAAAATAATAAACTAAACTAAATTAAACTAAAATGAAAATAAAATAAAATGCTGGATGTACAAAAGTCAAAATTTAGTAGGTGCATTGATTAATTTATGCAAATTAAGTTGCTATGCATCAGCACAAACTTTTTCCTTATTTGACAAATTAATACCACATGTTTCACACAGTGAAATATTATCCGGTCAATATCAAAGCAAGGTTATTATAGTTAACTGACAAAAAAATAAATAAATACATAAAAAAAGACTTGTTTTTTTAAATAAAAACTTCACCTGAAATAAAACTTAATAATAATAATAATAATTTTTACATTATTATTATTATTATTATTATTATTATTATTATTATTATTATTATTATTATTATTATTATTATCATTATTATTATTATTATGAAATAAAATAAATTATTTGTTTATTTAGTTTAACTTGATGTAGTAGAAGACTAAAACTGAAACAAATTATTTAAAAAGAATAGAAATTAAAAGTCAATAAAACCTATAGAAATATACAGAAAATATATAGAAACCCCCCCCCCAAAAATGACAAAAACACACAACAAAAAAATTAAAATGAAAACAGAAAATTAAAATAAATAAATAAATAAAACATTACATTATTCGGGAAGCAAAACTAATGATTCCATGTAGTCTAATTAATATAATGCAATGAAAAATGTGTAATTATAAAATTATATGTTCAAGTTTTCACAGGCTTCAGATATGCTTGAATCACAATTTCATAATTCTGCATATTCTTATATGAAGATCTAAAGCAAACAAAAAAACAATTCATTTAGGATAAAAGCCAAGCCCGTTTCCTTTGAAAACAGAGGCAGTCCTGTAGATGCCATAATCAAAACAGAATCAGAGATTAAGATAACAACAGGAGAATCACTGTGAATTGAACTGTAAAACTGTTTCCCTACAGATGATAATCTTTGCTGTTACATTAATGCAGTCAGCAGATGAAACCTTTGATGCCCATGTACGAAGAGAAGATGCAGACGTTTGCCAGCATTATAAAGAAAAGCCACTGATACTGACGGGCCTGTGGGGGTAAAGACAAAAAAAGCTGGGAAGTAACATACAGCTAAAAATATGTAATGCAAGAAAGTATGATGTCAGCGACAACCCGATTGTGTTACCGCCTTGAATAGCACTCGTGCACTCAATGTGTGACTCAAGAAATGTCGCCATCTGTCATCTTGAAATGACATGATATAAAAACTCAAATAAAGTAAGCTTATCTTCTTTTATGAGAGGCCACTCTGTTGTTTTTATGATATAATTGATGATACTTAGCCTTTGTGTCGGTGTGTATTTTCTCACGAGGCAGCCAACTGTAAAATGGGAGGTTAATTGACATAGCCCACGGGGGTGACGCGAGGTCACCGCCGTCGTCTCGGAAATATCCTCTCTGTCAGTTTCAAGTTCTCCGGAATCTGTTTGGACCCCCTCCCTGTTTTTTTTATTTTGGAGGAAACTGTTAAGTGTCCCTCGGGTAATGCTGAGTGATGTAGCCCCAAGTCTGCACACATGAATAAGCACCTTGAAAATAAGCACGCTGCCTGGGCTCTATGGGGGAAGAGAGAGAGAGAGCCTTTGAAGTCATGTAATGTACACCTACCCCTCCCTCCTTCTCTTTGACTTATTTATGGTATTTGTTTCAAGTGTAGTTGAGAAGAAAAACTTTTCCCCCATCCTTGCATTCATATTTAGAGTGAGGGCTGGTGAATGGGCCTGGGCTGGTTGCTCCTCCGTGGAGATGGATGGTGGGCTCTATTGTGTGTGGAGGAAGTGTATTTGAAAAGGTCATTGATGGAGACCCAAGGATGCCCTTCTTTCATGTGGATCCGAGCAGCTTGTTTGTCATTAGCGCTAGGCGCTGAGGTGCTAAATGTTGTTTGCTTTTCGACGGCGGCCAAAGCCGCTCTTTTTGAAGCGACCCCTCCAAATTAAGGCTGCCCGCTGGTCCTCTCGGATGACACAGATAAACTCGACGGACTCGGCCGGACCCGAGTCCACCCATCGACACGTATTCTTTGCTCCTAAAGCCTTGTGCAAATGAGCAAACGCTGAGCTTGTAATGTGCGGGTAATAGCTCGAATTAGGGGCGCCATTGTTTCGGTCAGCGCCTCACGCAACTGAGTAAAGCCAACACATTTGCACCTCACTGAGATCAAAGATCCGAGGCTTTTTTTGTGGATGCAATCACTTAGGCAAATGAGATTCTGTGTAACCACCTCTTTGTGTAGTTTAAGTTGGGCTTTTGTGTAGAACAAATGGGGGCATTATGGGTTTGGCGGAGGAAGAGGTAATATCAAAGGGAAGCGGCCTGTCCTATTAAGCCCAGTAAACTGTACGCAGTACAAAGGAGACAATTGAGGAACATTAAATTGGCTTTGGCTACTTCCCTTCAGAGCAGGGAGAGGAGAAATGAATGTGACATAATTGTCTTTAATGATGAAGATCAGCGGTCTGAGCGCTCCTGTGGAATGACATTGTCTCTTTTCACAGGGAGACAGGAGATATGCCTTTCTTTTCCGACGCGATTGTGTAAATCTCTGTTGAGGTTTGCCGCGTTATCTGACTTCAACTCTGGGTGACCTACAAACCTCAAAGAGGAAGACGCCTCCAGCATTTTCACTTCGGGGAATCGCTGATCCAGCCTTATAAGAAGGGCATCGCATGTGGAGCACCTAAAATATTTAGTTGCTGTCTTAAAGGGATAGCATGTGATACAATGAAAAGTCTTTTTTTGTGGAAGATCAAAACATCTGTCAAGCTCCATAACTGACAAAAACACCCACCATAGACATTTCCAAAGTGACTTGGATCATATGATTTGTGCCTTGTAATTTATCATTAGGTATGTTTACATGCGCTAACTTTTGTCAATCCGAATGAAACTGATCCAATTTCAGATTCTGAAAGTTCTCTTTACATAAATGTGCATTTATATTCAGAACTAAAATCCATAGCTTATAATAAAATGAGAAGTCTTTTTTGTGGAAGAATCAAAACATCTGTCAAACTCAGTAACTGACAAAAACCACCCACCATAGACACTGGCGAAGTGACCTGGATCATATGATTTGTGCCTTGTGTGCAACACAGGGTCAGAAATTAACTTTTCTGTTAAGGGGCAATATTTGCCCACTGGAATTGATTACCAGGGGCATTTTTTACATTTTATAATCACCTTATTATAGAAATCACCATATTATGTTGTCTTTAATATCAAATACTTAAATTTACCCAGTTACTTTAATAAATATTTTAAACTATTGTCAATGACAATAAACTGTTTAAAATTGTACTTAAATTATACATGTAAAAAATAAGAGCTCATAGAGTTGCAATATTATGACTAAAAAATATAATGTTATTGTATATTATTGCTTTTTTATTGTAATAATGGTTATTAATATTGAAACAATATTAAAACATTTTAATTTTGTGTCTGCGTTTTGGACACGTCACATTCTGACATCACATGTCATGTTGATCCATGACGTTAATAGCGCTAATAATCCCGTTATAATCACCAAAGCTACAAAATTAATATTTAGCATCATATCTGCACTGTGTTATTTATGATGAGAAAATCTGTGAGTGTGTGCAGTCAACACTGCTTTCAGCGCTGACTAATCTAAGTGCATCTGATTGGTGCATTTTCAGCACTGACTAAATCAAACCGCCTCTGATTGGCCAGTGCTTTCCTAAGTTGAGCAGAAATGTGTTTGATTGGATATAAGGTTCAATGCTGCACAAAAGAGTGCGTAAAAACAATCTGATACAGTGTGAGCGAATTTAAATCTAGGCTAATTCTGCGAATTGAAACGTTTAATTTTTTTTCACATTTTATTTTAAGCGTGACAGCCGTAATACATTGTTTAATTGTACAGGGGCATTTTTTTCCCATTTTATCTTGAATTTATGGGGCATTTTTGTTCATTTTGGTGGCATTTTTGCCACAAGCTGTCATTAATTTCCAACCCCTGTGTAACAGACCCGAATGTATCATTAGGTACATTTACATTTCATTACATTTTTTTCTGAATGAAACCAATCTGATTTCAGATACTGAAAGTTCTGTTTACATAAATGTGCATTTTTATTCAGAACAAAAATTTAGCACAAGCACAGTGCCACCACAATAATATTACATTACTTTTTGCCTTGATGATATGTTTAAAATTAAAGCTAACATACATGTCGGGTGAGCTTTTCTAGCCAATATTTAGTGAATTTTCAGTCTTCACTCCACTGACCAGTTTGTAAGACGTAAATACACATATTCATAAGAAGCAAAACATATGTAAACATCAGAAATCTTATTATAAAAGGGCTGGTAAACATGGTAAAAATATGCGTCACAACACTGTGCATGTTTGCAAGGTATTTTTGAATCAGATTGAAAAGACAGTCAGGTTCAAGAATTTAAATAATGGTTTCCTATTGATTAAATTATTTCAAGACTACAACACCTCTTTCAATCTGACTAAAATTTAATGTTTGTGATAAGGACTTTTCAGTCCTCTTGAGCCATCAGTCTGAATACTAATGAATTATTTGGGTGTGAGTAAACAGTTGAAGAAATACATTTACTAACTAACTAACTAACTAACTAACTCAATAAATAAATAAATACAAATCTAAAACTTGAAATTAAGCACTCAAGTTCTACTTTATGGTCTGGGGTGAACTATTCCTTTTAATACACAATGGAGTCCAGCATTTTTCCCTTTGTCCCTCTGCTAATGGATTGATACTCAATAGTGACTTTTTATGAGTGGGTGTGGAAGCTTTTGCACTAATCAGACACTTAAACGATGATGACACCCAGCACCATGGTGACAGCAAAGAAGTTGCCTCTGTCCTCCACATGACACAACCATACGCTCACAGCCAGCCACATCAGCAGCTCAGTGCTTCTGTACAGTAAGAGACTATACAGTACATTACAGTATGTCTCAAAATGTGATACTTTTGCATGCTTCTCTGCAAATGTATTCACTGCTGTTTGTCAAAGTTTGACATTACACTATCAAGTCAATTCTTTATAGTGAACAAAGCTAAATGCATGATTGATCTTTTGATTGTTTATGTATGGATGCACTGATGCAAAAAATCTAATAGATATGATAATCTGGTAAATGCAAGGCCAGTAATGTCTGATGTATATTGTATTTTTTCAAAAATGTGAGCATTGAGTGAGCATTGAATATGATCTAAACGTATAAAACAGAGGAAATAAGCACCCACAATTGTATTGTCATATCATATATCCTATGATTTATTCCAGAGAAAACAGTCCAATAATCTAATGTCACATTTAGAGTTTCAGATGAGATTGGAGCAATGCCTCAGACTTCACCAGGTTATTGAATATTTCACTGTGATTAATTTATTATCATATTCTTCCAAAACCAAATTGCCTTTTAAATGAGTAGTAATTAATTAATTAATTAATTAATTAATTGTAATCCTACAAAAATAGGAGTAACCTTAAAAAATAGTTGCAAAATTATGCAGCTGTCTTTTAATTTGTTTTAAAGCTGTTCTGTGACGGAGTGATGCAAGTTTAGTGATTTCCATGAAAAAAAATGACAGGTGTATGAATGATGTTTGCCATAAAACTTCATAAAGCTATTCCAGCATCTGTTCTGTGTTCCTTGAGTGAAAAACGAGAGTCAGTTTGTCCTTTTTCTCACATCATATTTTGAAGGCATAATACTGTTATTTTAGAGCCAGTCATTTGTCAGCATGAATGAAAATCACTTTTCCACAAGAAATCAAAACATGACAAATATTTATCATGTAATTTTGGTAATTATGCCGACAGGCCTTAGCGACCAAGTGTCCATAAATCACCTCGTAAAGCTGGTGGAACAAGACCGAGTGTTCAGACTATTCTCAGATGTTCCATGACATAACAAGCTCTTTTAGATTAATGATGAAATAAACAGTCAGATAATGTGTCAAGATTATGTATTAGAAAACTAACACGTTGTGCATGATTTAACTAACCCAAGTGTTGCATTAATTTTAAGCCAAGCGTCAAAACCAAAGCATCACTTTTGCAAATATGGCTGTGGGTTATGTAAAACACTTCAAAAAGGCCTCATCTAAAGTTTCAGAAGAGATCTCAATAATGTCTCAAACTGTGCTCAGATTTGCCAAGATTCCATATATTCCAATATTCAAATATTTCTCATCAGATCATTCTCAATCAAAGTGAGCTACACTACCATTAATCATTTTATACTCTTACTGTACGTAAACAATTGTCATTTGCATTTTAGGAGAAACATTTAAGTCAATACTAATTCTCCATTACACAAAGCAACAGAATTGGAAGCGTTGGAAAGACAGTAATTTTAACTTTTTTGTTTTTCTGTAAATATGGTGTGGTTGTCATCTTGAGATAACTCTGGTATGAAGTGCAACAATTCAGAATAATTGTTAATGCCTTATAAAATTCTCCCATTCACCTATTTGTTGTCTAAGTGTTTCTGGCCCTCTTCAAATCCAAGTCCATTGACTTGAGGTAAACTGAGCCATAGAGAAGGTGGCATTCTGCTCTCTAACTCTGTGTTTGGACTCTGTCAGGCTGCTGTCTGCTGCTGAAAACCATGCATCTTAAAGAGCTCATATCTGTGACGCCTGCCATCATTACAGTCGGATCTCGCTGTCTGTAATTTGCAAGCATGGCAGTCAGTCAGCTAGTAAAACAGCACAGGGTCATTCCAAGCCATTCTACAGCCAACACTGACCCACAAACCTCTACTCCATGTGACACAGACGAGACATCTCTGTATTTATGCACATTGCTGAGACTTGGGTATATAGTTCCACAAATGGTAAATGCGATTCAATACAATATCATTAAAACAGCTCAGTATCTGAATCACTCTTGAAAAGGTGAAGCTGCTTAATAAGGTTATTTTCATAATATTCCGGGATCTTCTATTTTAATCACCACATCAGTATTTTCACCCCTTTGATGCAAACATCTAACAGTGACTGGTAGGTAGGTAAGATCATACTAGTAATTACACAACCTTAAAATTAAAGACAACCGCTCAAATGTCATTCATTTATGGTGCATATTATAATAAAGAGCTGTGAAAAACATCTTTTACCACACAAAATGTTCAAAATGTTTCCTTAATTGTATCCTCTCATCTCACTTCCACCTGTTTAGGGTTAATTAACACTAAGAGATCTGAGCTTTAAAATATAACCTAAATGAACTCATTTTAAAAGGCAATGTCAAAAATACACTTTTTCCTTTTCCTTTCCTTACAGTTTCTTAAATTCAGTTCTCCAGGCAAGTAAATTAAAGTGATTGATTAGAAAAAAATAAATGAAATTAAATCAAATATTACTACACACACAGCAATGTGTCCCATTCATCTCGCCAAATGTCATTGAAAACAACCAGACTACCGTCAACGGCACATACTTTCGAGGGTAAATGTTCATTTCGCATTAATGTGTTTGGGTTCTTTTTAAGTAACTCTGCGTGTGAGCCCCAGTTACTTAACTATTTGTTGAAAAATAGTATGTGCCGTGAAGTGTTGACTGATCTCAACTTCAAAGCGAACCAGGCTTTAGGGGCAGTTTGCAAACATTCACACTGCTATGTTCAGAAGCCCCAGTATTGCTGCTTTATTGTACCTAGTTTGAAAAAAGAAGGAAATCCGCCTTTTCACACTCATGTTTGCAGATTATTTCTGCCCGGACTCTTGATTGCTCTTAGTGAAGTTGGCCTTGACCTGTTGCGAAACTCTTTTGCCATCAAAGACTTAACTGCTTTACTGTATGCAGACTGCGGAGGTTTCTTTTGCACCATTGTGCAGCTCGGGATTCCATCCACAGATGTTTGTGGTCTTCAAGCTGTTGACGGTATTGACAAAAGCTGGGAGAAAGCCTCTCCAATGCCAGCCGCGGCACATGGATGGGAAAGGGACAATTGCAAACTGTATATCCTGTGCTTTGAAATGCTTACCCCGCTGCTTTGTCTCTCTTGACAGCTCCAGGTAAAAGACTTAAAGTTTCCAATTACAGCTGGGAGAAATGCAAAAGGAAGCAGTGCCCGCAAAAAAGGACTTTGTGAATGAGGGTGTGTTTTGAGAAGAAGGGTATTTGCTCTTTTGCAGCATTGTGCTCTGTTTGAAGTGTTAAAATGACCAAACATAAAAGAGCTTAATAATAATCATTTAGCCATGTATAAAGCCAATAAATTGCTTGATATATGTGCCATAATGGTTTACTAGAAGCTCTGGCTAAGCGCAGACAGTGCCATTAAATGCTGCCACTATCAGTAAGCATCCTTGAACTTTAAAGAGAAGGTGACTATAGTCAGTCTCCACGTGCTAGACCATATTAAAGCCTCTCACCTTCAAAGAGAGAAGAGACAGACAGAATTCACAAGCAGACCTCAAACAGATGCTTGTTTGTAATGTGTGACCTGTCTATATAAATGCTTTTGAAAGCATCAGATCAATCAGATATGCGTGGCTTTTTAATCTCTGTTTAGTTAACATGACTGCTATTTTGTTTTCTTTATTGTTGTGACATTGCACTTTCATGTTTTTCTTGCAGCTTTGCATATTAAGCTTCAAAAAACATGTTTTAAAAATAATAGGTCATTCACTGATCATTTTGACCTCTTTGTTCTCTTTGATAAATTTGTTTCAACAGGTATAACAAAGTGACTTCAAAGTAATAAAAAGTAAAAATAGCCTCCTAGATGCAATTAAATAGTGACCACCCAATGACTTTGAATTTTACTTTTTTTTTTAGCAGTGGAAAGGTCTCTTATGGCTATTAAATATAGACACACCTTATTAAATACCTTAATTAAACTTCTAGACCTGAATGCATTCCAGCCCTCAGCTCTGACCACACCTAACATACTGTGTCCTTTACGTGCAACATAAGAAACTACCACAGTGAAATATATACACTCTTGTAATGCAAGCATGATTTAAGACTTTATATCATCTTTATTTAGAATAAAATAGACATTTAAATTGTCTCTATATGAGTGTAAAAACCAGATGTATACACATTTAAGATAGACTAGCAAAAGACTGATGCACCTTCTTTCAGGGTTGACAAAAATATCTGAATTAAGTGCCAACTGCCTTATATTATTTACAGTATAATACAGTAATTTACTGCAAGATTTAAGTTCCGTTGAGAAACAATTATATCTACTCTGCAATGTTGACACAAGAAAATGGAGGAAAAACAGAGTATTCCAAGTCCTGCTTCTCCTCAATCGCTTGTCGACTCTGATCAAGTCTGTTGTGAAAGAAAATTCCTCAAATGTTCATTCAGTGTCTCTGGCAAGTGTGCAGACTCCGTGAAGATTTGCTGCCATCTCTTTGCGTTCTGCAGGACAGACCTTCTGCACAATCGCAACGCTGGAATATCTCCAAGCCATGGGTGCCTTTCCTCTTGTGCTTGGTGCAGACCTGGCCTTCTTTTAGGACTGGCTTGCAGATTTTGGACCAAAAGTGACGGGCGCAGCAGAGTCCCTCTGCACAATCTGATGATCTCAGGCAGTTCTCTCCCTCCAGACCTTTAAAAACAAAACAACACTTATGAATACCATGCACAACTTACATTTTTGGGGATTTGAGAGACCACTGTAATAGCTTTCACATTGAAGACTGAGTTGATCCTAAAGCCTGGTCTTATAAACAAATTTAATAACATTTTATTACATTGCAAACATGCTCCAGATGTCCTACACTCTTTTGCTTTTATATTCAAAGAAAGTAACTATATTTAACACCAGTCGCATTCCTGAAAAGTTCATGCCTTGTGATGCAACACAGGATTAAAGCTTTGAAAATACCTGCCAGCTGAGTTGCAACTAGGTTAAAATAACATATAAATCATTGGTCATTTGAATCATTGTTTACCTTTTAGCATTTGGTTTTGTGGTGAACCTTGAGTTGCAACTTTTGGTGGTACCACAACAGTTGAGTTTTCTTGGGAGATGGACACAAACTCTTCCATTCCAATCTGGTGGATCATGTCAGGATCATTTGGAAGACAAACTCCTAAAAGGAAGATGCATTTAAGTTAATTGTTAGTCAACATTGCCTGTTATTTGTTAAAGCTATTTAATGCTGAGATGTCTGTAATCAGTATATCATAACTTTGATCTTACCGTTGCTGCAGTGGTTGCCAGGGCAGCACATCGCATCCCGGATGCAGCGCTTCCTGCGCTTCTTGCACTGGAGACAGACACCGCGAGACAGGAAGCAGAACTCGTCGCCACCGCATTCCTCATCACTCTCGCAGATTAAAGGCTGCTGGAGTTTAGAAAGACACTATTAGTCTAACGACCTCGAAGTAAAAGCAGCTGTCTGAGAAGAAAACATGTGCTCGTTTATGTTCTTACCTGAGGTGTATCGACGGCGAAGTTCAGGTTGCCGCTGTCCGCAGGTGACTCAGCCGGACTCGGGCTGACCGGGTGACTTGGACTCGCCGCACCTGAACCAACCTTGATAGCGTTGGAGTTGAGCACCACGGAACCGGCGGATGCCGCTTTGATGCAGGCCACAAGAATGAGGCATGCGGTAGAGAACATGGCAATGTGCAGCATTGTCAGGTCTGGTATTCCTTGGATGGAGGATGTATTCCCGAGGTGAGCGGAGCTCTTCTGTGATTCCTCATGAGCTCAGAACGCTTCATTTATACGTGCGCGGGGTTGTTTGCGCTCCCGCCCCTCGCTGAGAGCAACAAAGGGCTGGATGAAATTTCAAAGCGTTGTGTCATGAGCTGTCTGTCTATCGGTATGTTTGTATGCATGAGCTGCCATCAAACAGCAACCACGGTAATACTGCTTACTGGATGGGAAAAACAGTCGAGAATATAAAGTTTTTTTAAATATATTTTTCTATATTATACATTTTAGGAGATGATGTACATGTACCGTCATTTTTGCATGCTATGTAAAATATTTGCGCCAGCTAAAAAAAAAAAAAAAAAGGACTTTAATTGCTTTTATATTTAATATACATAAAAAAAGATATGGAAAGTTACAGCCTGCACCGAAAAGTTAAACCACTTTGAATTTCTGAATTTTTTGACGTTTCTGAATCAATATGTTTTGGAATTTTGGAACAGGGATATATTTTAATCATAATAACAATAATAATACTAATAATAATAATAATATAATTGAATAATTTCTATATTTTGCATATTATTATCGTATTATATTTTTATTGTTGTAGTCTGATTATATTATTATTTTTGTATAAAAAGCAAATAAAAATTAAATAAAATCCCTTCTGGATGTCATTGGAGATTTAACATGGATGTCCTTATTTATTTGTTTGTTTGTTTGTTTGTTTTTTCTTTCTTTACAGTAAGTTTGTATATTCCATGTTAGAAATGCAGTAAAGATTTGGTAGAAATTGAGTCATAACCGTGATGAGGACCCTTTGAAATGCGTTTGATTAAACAAGTGCAGAAGATCAAAGTGAATATGCAAATAAGAAGAAGTGAGAAGTTTACCTAATTAATTATCATTCAGTCTGTGCTTTTAAACAAATACTGAGTGATTAGCAATCTGAGATAAGAACGTGACGCTCTTAGGTGACGTAGTTCATCTATTGATATGTCTGATTATAAAGATTTGATCTGAACAGAATAAAATAATTACCTGAATAATCTCGCTTCTAAATTTTAATGTTATCCAATTTAACTGAGCAACCCATGTATCCATATTTATCTTTATCAAAAGACAGCACTTGATGGGTGACCTCCTAATTAAAAGACACACACACTGTCTACTCCAATATAAAAAGATTGCTCTAAAATAGCAGAATTCAATGAATTGTAATTGTATCATTGTAGTATGACATTTCGGTGGACATAACCTGCGCGAATGATTTAACAATTTCAAAGTCCGTCTGCCCTATACTCTGGGATAACTCCCAAATCAATGTCTTTGATGTTGTTGACAAGGGTCACTTCTAATAGACGACCACAGGACAAACGCTCAATACACTTCATTAAACGCGAATTGGCAGGGTTCATCCCCATCCCTTTGTCTATTGGCTTTGTTTTAATTGTACATCCAAAGCCTACAGTGGTGTAAAATGAAGCTTGTGTAAAGGAGCCTTTGATGAGCTCAGATCAAACAGGACTGAAGCCCGTGCCTTAATCAGACTTCCACAGCGATGGCATTTTCACAAACAGTCCATTTGCTCAGCTTTTAGCGGCTTTTTGTAGACATTGTACTCAGCAAATTCATTTAGTGGGATGCCAGGTAATCCTGTTTTAAAATTCCTGATGACAGCTTATTCAGGTCAGTGCTCCTTAGTGACCCTTGAGTAAGTGTTATTCACTACAGCACTAAAAATCTTGTAAAAACCACTGCATTTACAGGAGGCGGCAACAACAAAATCATAAATGACACTGGTGTTTAATATAGTTAGCTTTAATAATAGGCTAATAATTAACAAAATAAGAATATTTGTTTAATAAGCCTAACTATCCGATGTTTAAGGTTGCCAAGCAGCGTAACTTGTTGCATTAATATGATACGCGGTTGCAGGTGTGCATTTATCAGTTTACCGCAATGGTTTTGAATAGTGATGGAAGTTCTATTCCGAGAATCGACTCTTTTGAACAGGTCTTTTCAAAGAACCGGTTCAAAACATCGATGCTTTTACGATGTGAGGTAATTACCTCATCACTTGATATCCTGATGTGCTGTGCATGTTCAAACTTGTTCCAATACTATGTAGGGACATGTTAGTTATTAAGCTTTTTTGATTATGTATTATTATTAAGGGTGTTAAATTTAATGTGCCCCAGTTAATTTCGTTGCAGCCCTCAGGTTATGAAAACGACAGAACCATAAAGCCCGTTGACTAAAACTTCTATTAAAACCAACCCTGTTTTATATTCACATTAGTGGAACAGGAATTGTATGTTTTCATCATGTTTTATTTGTAATATTTTCGCTGTTACTGTATTAAAGTAACCCATTTGTTCATACCGTTCTTATTACTATCAAATCTTAGATGTTCATTAAGCGCGATTCGCACATGTTCAAGACTACTGAGTTGACTCGCGAACCACTAGGAAGATTCAGTTATTTCTAAACAAATCGTTCAGACTCATTTTGTATACATTTAACTCTTAATTCAACGGAAAAAAGGTCCAAATGATTCGTTCAAACATCAGACATTGCTATCGTTTTTGTAAAAACCCGCCTCTCCAAGGCAAAAAGAGCCATTGTGGTGACATTTAAAAGGGTTCATCAAATCGCAAATTTTCAAATAATCCCGATGGATTCGAACATTCCCGCTTTTATGGTAATTGTGTGTTATACATTCTGCAGATGGAATGCAAAGGTATACGTGGTTTATTTTTGTAAGTTGCTGTCCTCCTTTGGTGTGACAGTATCTAAGCAGGGGGTGATGCATGTCCTCTGATGACCACCCAAAACAAACTTGTTTCTTTGTTGATGCTTTGTTGGACTTCATGTTTGAAGCTGGATAAGGGGTTTACCGTAGCTAACTGGACCAAAAATGTAGTAGTAGGTAGGAAGTATTAATCTATCTTAACCATGAGGTGCTTTATCTCTAAACGAACTTACCCTAAAGTTGTAGTACGTTTTTAATGTTTTCAGGACGAGTATTGCCTAACATGACTGCTTTTTGAACAGTTAATTTTAATGTCTTCTCTGCTAGCCGTAGTAAATATTTAAATCTTAATATATTGGTTGAAAATCACCTATTAGTAGTAGATATGCCATTGACTGATTGCTTTAGCTGTGAACTGGAGGTCAAAGATGTCTTTGTTGGATTTCATGTTTGAAGCTGGATAAGGGGTTTACTGTAACTAACTGGACCTAAAATGTAGTAGTAGGTAGTAATAATCTATCTTTACGTTAAGAAAACCATCTTAGTTAGGCCTATCCTGGGTGCTTTATCTCTAAACGACCTTACCCTAAAGTTATAGTACGTTTTTAAAGTTTTCAGGAAGAGTATTGTCTAACATGACTGCTTTTTGAACCATCTTCTCTGCTAGCCATAGTAAATATTTAAATCGTAATATATTGGAAATCACCTATTAGTAGTGGATATGCCATTGACCGATTGCTTTAGCTGTGAACTGGAGGTCAAAGATGTCTTCTGTACCCCCTGGGTTTACATCTTTTGATGTCTATGGGCCACAGTGCTGGCAATGAAAAGCTACCAAGCTCATGTGTTATCTGTTGGGAAGAGGGGAGGGAAGATGTTTACAGAGCATTATCACCAGCTGATATGAGTCAGACCCTTCATAGTACTAACACCTCCAGCTATATCTTGTTTGTAGGACAAGATAGCAAATCTTGTTTGTAGGACATTCTGAACTTCTGAGTATAATGAATGGAACATGCAATGAAAGCAGCAGGTGCACATTTCAAAGACTGAAACCTTTGTGGAGAAGTATTACTTTGAAAGATGCTTTTATTGTAAGAAAATGGCATATAAATCTCTGTATGTTTAAAAAAGCCACAACTGATTAAGAAGAACATTTTGAGGTGTCTGACCTAGTCGTGCAGCATAAAAACAAGCAGGGTGAATTCTGGATGCCATTGTGTTAAGGCACTTTCAATAATGCCAAAAGATATATGGTGAGCACAGAATATCCATCTTGAAAAGATAACAGAGAACTAAAAATAGCTTACGGATAAAATGTATTCCCAAAAGAAAAAAAAAAAAAAAAAGGCAATAGGATTGGTTTTACTCTGACAATAAATCTCTACAAATATCACAAAAATATTACCACTGTATATATATATATATACATAAATATTTACCCCTGGTCCTACAATAAATAAGATTACATAATTGGTTTTCCAGCACAGCACTTTGTGTTCAAGCTATTTTAGACTACAGGCAGTCTTCTCGTCATTGTTTAAATGAGTCAAGTCAAGCCATGAATATGACTGGTGAAAATGACTGGAGAAAATACTCTGTAGGCATGTCTGGTATCAATAATAGAGCTGATTATGTAACTTCATAAACACAATTCCAATCTTACCCACGTTTTATCTGGGACGTTGTGACTTGACTGCCCTTCCACTGGGGAAGTACAGGGTGTATTTTAGTAAAAAGCCTGCCCTCTAGTGGTGCACAAACTGCATTGAGTCTGATTTATTATTTGAGTAGATTCCCATTGTCTTAAAAAAAGAAAGAAAGAAAGAAAAACTTTCCCATAATACAAAGCCTTTAAAAGAAGAATTTAAATAAAAATTTAAAGGGATAGTCCACAAAAAATTCCAATATCTGTCATCATGTTGTTTCAAACCTGTATGACTTTCTTATATTTTTTGAACAACGTTGGTAACCAAAGTTTCGATTCCCACTAACCTCATATAATACCATTCTTAAAAAAACTATATTATTCTGTGTTCCACAGAAAAAAAAAAAACACAGGTTTGGAACAACATGATTCCGACAGAATTTTCATTTTGCAGGGGCCTGTTCCTTTAAGTCATGTATGCATAAAAAAGACCAAATGGAACTAAATTTAATCATATCAATTAATTAAAATGAAACAATCTCCACCACAGGACTTTTTTAGGTATTTTACACTGGTGTGTTTCTGTTTTATATTAGCCGTATTTATACACAACTATGTCATACGATCAAAAATAACCACAAACTAAATTCCTTCCTAAAATGCATCTTAGAAACATTATCAATACTCAGTCCAGATCATGGTGCTGTCTCTACTTATGATTCTATTTTTAAGACCCAGACCTAAAACCTGAAACCACTGCTTGTGCAATCAGTCAAACATAAAACAGCAGAGAGAAAAAAAAAAAATTAAGGGCTCATTTATGAAACATCGGCTCCAGCACGAGGTGGTCTGTGTCCACATGTGAGGCCGTGTTGGGAATATGCACTCCAGTCCTTCTGATTAGGACAGTTATGGGAGTCGTAGGGTGCGGTGGGAAGCTGAGACGCCCCCAGTGGCACCGCATGACAGAAGTGTGGGCGAAGGCAACTTGGTGTCACAGAGCTGGGCGAGACATCTTCCATTCTCCTCTTCGCTGACGAACCACACAAGACACTCCAGGGCAGGGCATGTTACAAGTTTCAGTTTTAGAAATCAGTGTCCCACCCGGAATTGTCATCTGGGGGAGGGTCCTCATTATCCTCAGGAAAGCTATCAAAGTTACTGGTGTCAGTCGGGCTTGCAACCTAATAGGTGCGTGAACAGAGGAAATGGGATGTTAGTCGGATAAATATTGAGCAGTCATGTAAATGAAAAAATCATAATGTGTGCCTGCACATTTATTCGTTATTCAATTTCTAAAATACCAACCAGTATAAATGAGTATTTAATTCATTCATATTTCATTATAATCAATTAACTGGACTATTGTGGAAATAGGGCTGCACAATTAATCAAAATAAAACTGAAATGACCTAGTGCAATTATCAAATAGCAAAGGCTGCAATTTAATTTAGAAAAAAGAAATGAAGAGCAATAAATATTATTATTGTAATTTCACAGTTATACTGTGCGAAAATATATTATTTTTCTTAAATAATTACAAATATTTTATTTTACAGTGAAATATAACAATAGTAATATTTATTATTTTTATTATTATTATTATTATTTATCACAAAAATCACAGATTTTTTCACCAAATCAAAATGACAGCATTTAACTTACAATGCAATTATGTTGAATTTATTTGTAACCCAAATCTCTTAGTTTCTCCTCCTGTCAAATATTCACACTTATTAGTTAAACTGGAGCATGTTTAAAATGGAGATGTTTTATACTCACATCAGGAATAATTGGAGGGGTGAGAGTTCCTTTGCGCAATCCTTCCCAGTTAAAGCCTTCAAACCATCTGTAATGAAAAAAAGAGATTAACATCTGTTTAATGGAAATAGATTTCAGTCTTTGATTCCAAAGTTTAAACACATATTTAGAAAAGAGGCGTTACCAAAATGACAAACACATCTTGACCCCATACACAGCATAATAAGATTAGTTTTATAGGAATTTCTTGACCTTAATGTTTTATTATTAAATCTCAGCCTCTTTCCAGACTTAAAAACCACAATTTTTCCCCAAATCCCCAAAGAACAGGCATATTACAGTACTCACTTGTGCTTTTGGATATCTTTGACTCCATTTTTCAAGTTTCCTAGCCTCTCAGACGGATTGTCCCTGGGGGAAACAATATATTTCGAAGTAGATTTAATTTATGGAGCTGACGTTTTGTCAAAAAAGTATCTGATATATCTAGTTCCAACTAAGGTTTTAGGTTTTTACTTTAAGGTATAAATGTGAGCTACAGGTTAAAACAGCAGAACATTTTAGTTCATTTAAAACTTGAACTTTGAACTTAAAGAGTTTGTAAATGTACCCACCTGCATAGTTTTTTAATTAGATTGCCTGCATTTTTGGTGATCTTCTTTGGAAATTCTATCATGTCGATTCCTCTTAAAATGATATTATATGTCTTCATTGGATCTGGTCCTGAGAATGGTGGGCTGAACAAGAAATGCACATTAGATTTTATAAAACTCGAAGGAGGAGTAATCCTAACACACAAGCTTAAAATTTTTAAGCTTATCTTGTCAAACCTAATGACAGGAAACATGTTTTACCTTCCAGTCAAGAGTTCATACATAAGAATTCCCAATGACCAGTAGTCTGCTGAGATGTCATGGCCTTTATTCAGTATGATCTCTGGGGCTACATACTCTGGTGTTCCACAGAAAGTCCATGTTTTCTTCCCAAATCCAATCTTTTTAGCAAAGCCAAAGTCCACCTACAAGAGGCAACAAGTGTATTCATATCAAAACTACACTTTTGTTGCTTGTAGTTTATGTTTTTCAGCTTTAAATATACTATTGTCCTCCAAAGTTGACAATAAACAAAGTCAATTTGGGTAAATGGACTGAAAATATTGATGACTCATGTTGCACTCAGGGGTGTATACAAATTGTTGTCCAATCAGATGCTTTCTAAGATGGAAAGTCCTTCCCTCTGATACTGACTAACAACAAAATTCACCAGCCTCTGAGTGTGTCATCTTATATTATAAAGTGCTTGAGACGTATACTCACAAGCTTGGCATATCCTCTGTGATCCAGAATGAGATTTTCTGGCTTTAAATCACGGTAGATTATTCCCTTGGAATGCAGGTAAGCGAAGGCTTCAACCACACAGGCTGTATAAAACCGTGTAGTGGAGTCTTCAAATGATCCTCTACAAATAAAGAAATAAAAGCATTTATGTTTTACTGGGTTTTTATCATTTAAAGTGATTAGCACCCGCCACCATCCCAAGAGCAATTTGGCTACCTGTCTCTAAGAATGGTCCAAAGCTCTCCTCCTAGACAGGCCTCCATCAACATGTACAGATATTTACTGTCTTTGAAAGTCCTGTACAACCTGAGGGAACACAACCACACAATTATCTCTATCAATATTTGTTTTTCCCTTGATATGACCTCCAATGATGCTCTCAGGAGGTTTTGGCACCTACCTTACAATGAAGTCTGAATGGGCCTCCTGCATGATCTGTTTCTCAGAGCGGATGTGCTCCTGTTGCCGCGTGTCCACGATGTGACGTTTCTTCAGAATCTTCATTGCAAACGTTTTGGTCTCTTCACTCTTGAGCTGCACCTGTGAACACCAAAGGCACGTGAAAAATGAGTGCTAATAAGCTAATTTTCTATGGAAACTAGCTATAAAAACAAGAGCTAGTGCTCCTTAATATAGCACTTGCGTCATGGTCTATTAACGTGTTAAGGGTCCTCAAAATAGCTCAAGTGAGCAAGAATTCTTCACATTGCGTCTCTGTGAAGGCACTTGCGTTTTCATTCGATCCTGTAGCTATCTAGCAAATGGATAGCACTACAGGCATATATCACAGCCCCGGTGAAAGGACACTTGTTTTTACTATGTTGCCGCAGTGCCAGAAATAGGCGAGTGGAAAGGGGAATCCTCTGCCCAGATCACTGGGCTTTCCTTTACAACAGAATCTGATCCGCAATGCGGATCTCTGCCCTCCTCTCTACGTCAAAGTTTCCATCATCTTCCTTCAACATAAATGGTCCTGCGGTAAATACAATGATGATTTATGATGGAACAGCTTTCTATCTATCTGTCCGTCTGTCTGCCTGCCTAACTACTTACTATCTGTCTGTCTACCAACCCACTTACTTTACCACTGCCCATCTCTATAAAGTCATGCACTATCTATCTATCTATCTATCTATATGTCTGTCTGTCCGTCCATCCGTCAGTCCATGAACTGTTTGTCTGCCTGCCTACCTAACTACTTACTATCTGTCTGTCTATGAACCTTCCTGCTTGACCACTGACCATCTCCATAAAATCATGCATTATTTATCTATCTGTCTATCTATCTATCGCCCGTCTGTCCGTTTGCCTGTCCGCCCGTCTGTCCGTCCATATGTCCGACCAATAACTGTTTGTTTGCCTACTTAACTACTTACTATCTATCTGTCTACCAACCTACCTCATACATCTATCTATGCATACAATGGTCTGCCTACCTAGCTACTTACTATCTGTCTACCGACCTTCCTACCTAACCACTTACCATTTATTTATGTCATGCATACATCATACATCTTTCTGTCTCTGTCCATTAACTGTCTGTCTACCTACCTAACTACTTACTATATATCTGTCTACCTGTCTGTCTGTCTGTCCGTCCATCCACTGTCTGCCTACCTAACTAATTACTATGTCTAACGACCTTCCTATCTAACCACTTCCCATCTACTTTTTACGTCGTACAGTATATTTCTGTTTGTCTATCTATCTATCTATCTATCTATCTATCTATCTATCTATCTATCTATCTATCTATCTATCTATCTATTTTTCTTCTCATTAAACAAGTCTTCTTGGACTTTGAATAGCAGTAAGTCAGATGTCTGCCCTTTTTGCTCTGTTGTGGAAAGTTACCCTGAATAGAGCTACAACATTCCCAGACCTGATCTGTCCATCAGCACAGAAGAACACATAAGAGCTGCTCATATGTCAAGCACTGTGCAAAGTAGATCAGCAAAATGTACTCTTATTATTGGCTGATAGAAGTTTTTGTTTTGTGGTATTGCATAGCAAGTAGCAGAATACTATATAGTTGGGGTGTCCAATCCTGCTCCTGGAGGGCCATTGTCCTTCAGCCAGCTCCAACAAACTTTCTTGGAAGTTTCTAGTGAGTCTGTAGACACTGCTTAGCTGGTTCTTGTGTGTTTAAACATCTGCAGGACTGTGACCTTCCAGAAACAGGTTTTGACATGCCTGGTATATAGCAAAAACTCCAAATGCATTCACTGTTTTCTTGCTGCAATCACCTTTTAGTGTTTAATTACAGAAGAAGCTCATGAATTTGAACATATGCATTTTTATGTACATGAAAACATAAGGCACGCAATGCATGCATATAGAAGGCAGGCCATCCTACCAGCTCAACTCTTCCAAATCCTCCAACTCCCAATGTGTCGATGATGTTGAAGTCCACCAGCTTCAGGTTGGAGAAGAAGGCATTCTCTGCCTCGTATCTGCATTTTTTGAAGTGGAAAAAGGGAAACTTCTTAGAGGTTTGGATAGAGTACATAATAGGGAATGTTGGAGCAGGAATTGGGGCAGGAAGGCTGTTTATTCGCTCCCTCTCTTTTCTCTCCTTTACCGCGATAGGAAGTAGCTCACGCATTCTGACCTCCTTGTGGCTTGACCAAACCAAATACTGGGAAACAGTTAAATGTACAATTCTCAAAACGGCTAGCAATATTGCGAAGACGATCTTGCAATATCTGGCTTGCAATATGCAATACAGTCCTCGCCTCAAGAGCACGTATGGCAGAATAATAACAACAGTCTTCGCTCAAAAGTGGAGTTAAGGCGCCATTTCCAGGTTACATTTCGAGATTCGGGATGCAGCGTAGATCGAGTGTGACGAAGGACAGAGCGATCCAGATTGGTGGAGCCTCTCTGCATTAATATCGGTTTGTGAAAGCTTCTCTGGATACCACGTTTGGATGCAGAAATGTCCAAAGATGTCACAGTCATCAGCCGAGACTACTAAAAGTTGAGCAAAGGTCCTTGCTGAAAATCTCACAAAGCAAGAGATTCTGTCCTTGCAGCAGCAGGAGTGCACGGTGAGGGACACTGTGCTTGACTGGTGAGACTAGTGCTGTCCTTGTGACTAAGTCTCAGTCCCTGTGCTTAAACTGAGCTTGACTGTGATCCTTGTGTGAGCTGCAGTCTCTACTAATACTGCCTTGCCGGATCCAGCTTTATTTTTAGCATGTGAACTTGGCTTACGCTTCTCCTAGTCAGAAAAGGTTTTCCTGCTCTATCCTCACACCACCATCTCTCTTTAAAGTTCAATTGTAACTTGAGATGGACATTGGAACTGCATAATTATGAGCCCATTTACATGCTTTAGAGTTGAGAGAATGAAGCTTTCAGTAAGCACATATAATAACAAAATTAGCTCGTCCTGAAAATAAGTGTGATACCTAAGCCTTCTGACGGGAAGAACCTGGAAGACTAGAAGAAATGTAGCTAAGATAGGAAAATAGGATTGAAAATCATGAGATGAAGCAATCAGGAATTACCCTAGTGAAAAAAAAAAAAAAAAAAAAAAAATTATATATATATATATATATAGAAACCTGGAAATATTTAAAATTCATTTATTTCATATGAATATAATTTATACATTTATTTCATTAAGTATACTACAAATACATTTACATATGATGTACTTAATAAAAATACCCTGCAATTGTACGTTTAGTATACTAAACCGATACATTTTAAGTCTGCTAAATTGAAACAATTAATTTTGCACTTAATGCACTTTAATTGTGCAGAAGTATTGCTGAAGTCCAACTAAAGATATACTAAAGTATATTTTTGTGCTAAAGTGGAACTATTGCAAGTATACTGTAGGTACACTTTAAATAGTTTGCATTTCAAGATATTATTTAAAGATCATCCTCATCAACAGTGACATTAAAACATATTTTAGGCTTAATATTAAGAAATCTGCATTGTGCACAAGTAGTACTCCAAATAAAGTTTAATTACAATGTTTATATCAGTAAGTCTCGAGTGACATGTCAGTAAATATGTTAATAGACTTGAACTATACTTAGTACAAAATAAATGCATTTTAAATCCATTACTTTTTTACTATGGTAGGAATTTTTATTAACTGTACTTTGTTACGATACAAAGTATTGTTTTGATGAATTTGTACTTTTGAAGCTGAAGCTGCAAGGAAAAAACTTTTTTGTTACCCCTTAAAATGGTAAAAACCTGCTACCTATTTTAGTGCATATATGCATTTTTATTTTAATTAGCTATAACAATTCATGATTGGGTGACAGTTGTTGACCTAAAAAATATTTTAAGAAATATCTAAAGAAATCTCTTATTTATAACCACCAATCTGTCAGTCAAAGGTTAAACAACTATAAAATCTGACACTGATTCATTTAATTTATAATATAGGCTTCTGTATAACTCTCGTGAGGCCTAGAGATTTGTATAGTCAAGACAAATGACATTTGGATTTTATTAATATTTCCTTTTTTAATAACTTTGCACATTTGAATGAAGACCATAATGATGTATTGTGAATTATAAATAATACTTAATTATTTAATAAGTAAAACTTTAAACTAAAGTTTAGTTTCACTCAAGGTTTGTTTATTTATTTAGCTATATACTATGGACTTTACTTTTAAAGAGATAGTTTTGCTTTTTGCTTTTCTTCAAAGAATTAAACCATTGCGATCCCATGTTGTTTTGGATTGATTCATTGATTGCATTGATTTCAACATCGTTTATTTTTCACAAAAGAAAGATACATACAGGTACACAGTAATACACGTTTAGAGGGTGAGTAAATTAATTTACATTTTTGGATGAACTATCAATTTATAAGACACTTCATAGTATTTCCACTTGCCATTCACAAATCTAGACGGTAAAATTCCGAAAGTCTCGAGGTCAAAGTCACAGAATCCCTCATGACACTTTAGAAGCTGGAAAACACCCTGGAAGACCACCACTGCTATTTGACACGGCAAGGACAAGATATCTGCAGTAAGTTTCCACATTTAACCAAGACTCCGGGCAGGGGGACAGCTGCCCTCCTCAACCTCTTCAGGCAATAAGAGAACTCGGACAACTGCAGTTGTCTGCATAAGAAGAACACGCCACATAGTGACATTGCTGTTTCTGCCAAGGTCGACAGTCATTTGGAAAGAAGTGAGTATTCCGGTACGTTGTGCCATCTGTATGAAGCTCGTAAAGCATCCAGTTTTAGTATTTTGGGAATAACCAGAACCAGTTCTTGATTCCCAGCCCTACATTTTCATAGTTCCTGTAACTATTGGCAGAAGTACCACTTTTTGACATGTTTACACTGCAGGAACTGGGAACAATTTTAGTTATAAGAAAGCCTTTGGGGGGGGGACTTCAGAGTAGGGCCTAACTCAGCACAATAGGAACTCCCAGTGACTTAAGGGGCCTTCGCACCAGATAGTTATTGAAACTAGACACCAGGGCGGTCCCCCGTGAACTAAATGTTCCCCTAGGGCCATTTTCCTGGTAACATTCATACCACCAATATGAAACTCTGAAGTGATGTAGGCTGGCCAACAGCGGCATCATTTAAGCATGACGTTCGACAATGTCAACAACTGAAAGATGGAGGAAAGAGAAGTGCCTTGACTTCTGCGTCGACTCATCTATCACTGTTTTCAGTGTTTGCGGAGTTAGTTCATGGAATAAATATATGTAAACTGTGTGTTTACATGGCTTTTTAAAAATTACGAATTCCGGGGTTGCATGCAGCATGTGCTTGGCAAATACGTACCCAGTGCTAAAGTCCCTATAAACTGCAAATCAACTCTGGGACTAAGAGTTCTTTGATAAATGAAATTACATTGGATATTATGGAACATGTTTACTGGGGCCAGAGGTCCAAAAATGTAAATTCCCACAAGAATTGTGTTTATATTTGGAACACAAATGGTGCACAAGAACGAAACTCGCACTTTCTTTTTACCATATTTGATGTAATCCGTATGTTGCATGTCCATTAACGTTTATATGTGATTAAAAACCTAAGATCTATTCATCATTTAAAGTGATCACATCTCTTCAGAAGATCATTAAAATCATTAGATTCATATGGTTTCATATTATGATGCCTTTATGTACTGTTTGAAGTTCGAAAATGATTACTGTCAATAGACAGACATGTGACCATGGACCACAAAACCAGTCATAAGGGTGTTTGTTTTTTATTGAGATTTATGGATTCATAAGCTGAATAAATAAAGATTTCCACTGATGTATTTGTTAAGATAGGACAATATTTGGCCGTATCTGACAATATCTGGAATATAAGGGTGTAAAAAATCTAAATACTGAGAAAATCTCCTTTAAAGTTGTCCAAATTAAGTTTTGATATATTTACATTAGGAAATTTACAAAATATCTTCATGGAACATGATCTATACTTAATATCCTAATGATTTTTGACATAAAAGCAAAATCAATAATTTTGACCCATACAGTGTATTGCTGGCTATTGCTACAAATATACCTGTGCTACTTAAAGGAACACTCCACTTTTTTTGAAAATAGGTTCATTTTCCAACTCCCCTAGAGTTATACAGATGTGTTTTACCGTTTTTGAATCCATTCAGCCGATCGCCGGGTAGCACTTTTAGCATAGCTTAGCATAAATCATTGAATCCCATTAGACCATTAGCATCTCACTATAAAATGACTAAAGAGTTTCGATATTTTTCCTATTTAAAACTTGACTCTTCTGTAGTTCCATCGTGTACTAAGACTGGCGGAAAATGAAAAGTTGTGATTTTATAGGCCGATATGGCTAGGAACTATACTCTCATTCCGGCATAATAATCAAGGAATTTTGCTGCCGTACCATGGGTGCAGCAGGCGCAATGATATTACGCAGCCGTCAACTTTGCTGGCTGCTAGGGCTGTGACGGTGGCAGATTTTTTCCACAGCGGTCGTAATGGACCAACTACCGTCTGTGGCGTGGTGTTGAGATATATATATATATATCTATATATATATATAATTTTTTTTTTTTTTTTTTTTTGGAAACATAAAAAATGAGGCTTAAAAAATTATTAACAAACGTGCGTGTTTATTTCAGCCTACAAAACACTAAAGTAAATATCAAAGAAATTATACAGTTAAATAAGAAAGTAGCCAAAATAAGAACGGTAAATATTAAACAAACATTTGTTGCATAAGTTCGTAACAACCGAGAAGAGTCAAGTTTTAAATAGGAAAAATATCTAAACTCTTTAGTCATTTTATAGTGAGATGCTAATGGTCTAACCGGATTCAATGATTTATGCTAAGCTATGTTAAAAGTGCTACCGCCAGACCCGCCGATCGGCTGAATGGATTCAAAAACGGTAAAACACATCTGTGTAACTCTAGGGGAGCTGGAAAATGAGTCTATTTCAAAAAAAAGTGGAGTGTTCCTTTAAGACTGGTTTTGTGGTCCAGGGTCACAAATATGAAATAATATTAAATATACTGTATTTTAATCAAAAAATCATTTAACAATAAAAAAAAAAAATGTTTTTCAAAGATGAACAAAAGCCTTGAGGATGAGTAAATTACATTTTTTGGTCAAAAAACATTTTTTGGTGTTCAGAAATATGTGTAACCCTAACACTAACCCTAACTAATGATTATGTCCAAATAAATGGACTATACAAATTAGTTAATGAATTTGATTATTTTATTATTTCTAAACACATTATACATGTTAGAAACACGTTAGTAAGCCTATGAGTGAGACTTCCAGTTTGTAAGCTGCTATAGGGAAATAATGAGAAGAATAAATACGTGCAGTAAACTGTAAAACTGTTATGCAATATTTGCAAATTTAATATACAATAAATTTGCAATATCAAACAGCAAAACAAGCTTTGTACAGCTAAAAATAGCTGGATGCGGGTGAGACCGGAAGCCAGACCCATAAAATTTACAAACGGCCACACCCGCTCTTATGGGAAAAATAAGGTGGATACACAATCTGATTTTATTGTCAGGTGGAGACAGGTGTCTCCAAGCTATGTTGTTCTCTATTGTTATGGTTACAAGCGTAACCCCTCCAGTGTTTGAGCTCCATAAGTGGGCATAGGGGTGCGGGCTGGATTTCACATGAGCTGTTGACAGGTGATATGTTAGGTGTGAGCTCTGAGAAGAGTGTCTGATCACTGACGTCATATGGTTGACTCGAGTGATTTTCCACTGCCCTAGCTGAGAGCATGAGTTACAGTGTGTTATGAAAACCCATATGTACTTCATAGGACAGTAAACAAGTCCAAGATACCGGCTGAGAGGCTTTGATAAGACAATCTGAAAAAGCCAGAACCGGTTTACAGTACTTGGGTCTTAAAACCTCTGGTGGAAGAAAACATTTGATGTAGGCTCTATTCCAAACCTAGTGAGCTGCCTTGCAGTCTACGGCTTAGGGCAGCCACCTAACTGAAGTGGAGTTGGAACGCATTACACTGGCAACTGATTTCAATTGAGTTTGGCATTAGCAGGTTCCTAAGCTAAAGACTAAAGTACTTTAATAAGCAAATAAATAAATTCTAAGTAAACTACCCTTTTTAACTATATGAATTAATTGAACAAATTACCATTTATTAATACATATATTGTTTTAATTATTAATTAATTAAATAATTTTAATGATACTTTTCAGTACTAAATATTTTTAACAATCATGCCACTTTAGAAGACTTGCATTAAACTGCTCAATTCATATGGATTAATTTTACATTGTCATTATATACATTTTGAGGCTTGAAATAGTTGATTACATAGACTGTCAACTGATGGACAAAAAAAAAAAAAAACCTATAAATATATCTAATATTTATAAATATTTATTAAAAAGAGGTCCAAAAATGAAAATGAAGGTCTTAAAAGTCAACCTTGTGTGTAAAGCAACTGATTTTGAATGATTTAAACTGATTTAATTTTAACTGAGTTGTTTGATGTTGCTAGGCTAATGACAACGCAAAAAAATAAAATTAAATAATTTAATTCAAATTATTAATCAATATAACTCGTACAAATATTAGGCAATACTGACAATTTTTAATTATGATATTTGTTTTAATTATTATTAATTGTATAATTGGGTAACACTTTACAATTATTTTCATTAGTTAACATTAGTTAACTACATTAGTTAACATGAAGTAAGAATGAACAACACTTCTACAGAATTTGATACTTCTACATTAATTTTGATCTTAGTAATGTTAATTTCAGCATTTATTAATGCATTATTAAAATCACAAGTTGTGTTTGTTAACATAAGTTAATGCTCTGTGAACTAACATGAACAAACAATGAACGACTGTATTTTTATTAAAAAATATTAAGAAACATTGTAATGTATTGTTTATCATTCATTCATATTAGTTATTACATTTATGTTAACAAATGGCATCTTGTTGTAAAGTGTTACTCATAATTAAGTAAATATCTTCTATATGCTTTTCAGTACTATTAATATATATTTTGAATACTATTTTAGTTAATATTCATCAACTCAAATCGTACTGAAAATTACGTTAACAAATCACTTTTCTCATTTAATGCATCACCTTTCATTGTAAGGAGTCTTTTTTTTCCCCACAGATTTCCTCACAATGCATTATGGGATTGCTTCTCTGTAAAGGATGTAAATTATATGGTCTTAGAATTAGCCAAAAGAAGGCAGCACAATTAAGAAACCTTCTGCTTTGAGGCAAGACCTACAGTATAGTAAAAGAAGATATTTTGAACTAAAAGAAGATATTTTGAAAATCAAAACAACATTGGACCCCATTGACTTTCATTGTATGGACAAAATCACATTTGTGACAACTTCTGTAATTTGCAGAAGTCAGGAAGTTTTACATGCTTGGAACGTTTTCTTAAAAATGCTGCCTATCTAGCATTTTCAGGAGGAATGTTCTAGACCTTGACTGGCCTCCAGTCTCTGGCAAAAAGCTGAAGAGCAGTCACATTCCTCCATGCAGAAGTGGCAGCCTTTCAACATATCCACTTCTGCTGTTACAGCTGTAAAAATAAGCCCTAAGTCCGAACTCCAGTCGGACCGCGGGCAGTTTCCTCAGGGGTCAGTGGTTAGCTAAGAACGGCTGGGTGCTGGGCTTTGACCTCATACCCAACAAAGAAAAGATGGATGAAATGACAGAAAACAGCGTGCTGTGGGCGGCCTGCCCAGGTGTTCTCCACAATGCAGCATTTGACTGCATTACATCCCCTTGACTTCAGACGACCTCTTTAAGTTTAGGTCAGCTTTTGTTGACTTGGTTCTTGTCACATTATGTTTTACTCATCTCGGTTTGCACGTGTCTTACATGACCTATTTGACCACACTGTGACTTTAAACCACATCAAAATGATTCATCACTTCACAGGCCTTGCAAAATGTTCAGCACAGACCTTTCTAGAGCAACTAACAAAATATAATTTAATGATTGCCAAGTAGCATGACAGAAGCGAGCTAAATCCAGCGCATACATGTGACCGTTCCAGATATGTGGGAAATCTGACACGCTGTAAAACCATTGATATGAACAACACTCAATTTTTTACATACTACAATATATTTTTAGGCTTTGATACTAAAAATTAAACTGATAATTGTATTCAATATTAACTGTATTATTCTTAAAACAAAATGAATCAAATCGCATAACTACTGCTTTCAGTATTTTAGGGCTCCTTATAATTTTTTTATTTATCAACTTGAGTTTTCTGTTTTATCTACTTATCTATGCAAATATTTATCTATGCAAATATTTAAGTTTTTTTTTTTTTACTTGACATATCTATACTGACAATAAAGGAATCTACAAATCTATAAAATTCTGATTAATTTGATACATTAATCAAAATGGTATTGTCAAAACAAACAAAAAAGTCAATTGAACTCTAGGTGCTATTAAATAAAATGCTAAAAATTTAGCAAATTGTCAGTTCATATTAATACAATTAACTCATTGGGACTACATTTTATTTTACTTTCATACAATTAACAATAGTAATATGGTTTGCCTCATAATGTACAGAACGTTACATAATGCAAAGAAGACATAAGCCATAGCTGAGAACCACGAACCTCGCTTATCAGCTTCGCACCCTGATGCAACAACCATTAGTGGTTGGGTCATGTATCATTGGCATAATGGCCTTACATGGGGTTTGTTTCTTCGTCTGTTTTTAGATCTATGTGCGAGGTCTCAGTCACATGAATCCTAACTGACCTCGAGCCAATCTCAGCTTTGTTCCTTCAACACCCTCTTCTGATGCCACAGATAACAACTGTCATTATGATGGACGGATGGCTTTTCTCCAAACTACAGCAGGACGGTAACAACACATGGACTCTTTAACCGACTGAGAAAGTCTTGCTTGGTAATTATTATAGTAGTTAATTAGAGATAACAGTTATTTTGTAAAAGTTCTCCATGTGAGGTAATAAAAATTTTTGCCAATTTGCTTTGGGAAGTAAAAATCCCATTTGTTTTATCCATAGTGAAATGTACTTAATTTAATGAACAATAAAATAGAAAATAGAAAATAATAAACAAAATGGAAAAGATACAAGACTGTGTACTTAATAGTTTAGTGAGGGAAACAACTACAATAACAATAAAATAAAAAATTATAGAGATTTGTAAAACTGTTCTTTCAAAGTTGTTGACCATATACAGTTGGGGTCAACAATTTACATGCACCTTGCAGAATCTGCAAAATGTTAATTATTTTACCAAAATAGTCATTATACAAAATGCATGTTATTTTTTATTTAATACTGATGTGAATAAGATATCTCACATAAAATATATTTTATATATAGGAATTTATAAAAATGACCCTGTTCAAAAGTTTACATACACTTGATTTTTTTATACTGTGTTATTACCTGATTGATCCACAGAATCCTTCAGGTACCACATATTCTTTGGTTTTTCAGCATTTTTGTGTATTCAAACCCTTTCCAACAATGAGGGACTCATATGCTACTATTACAGAAGGTTCAAACGCTCACTGATGCTCCAGTAGAAAGACAATGCATTAAGAGTCAGGGGTGTAAACTTTTGAACAGAATGAAGATGTGTACATTTTTCTTATTTTGCCTAAGTATCTTTTTTTTTTTCATTTAGTATAGACTTTAGAAGATACTTACATGTTTCCCAGAAGACAAAATAAGTTAAATTTACCCTGATCTTCAAATTCGCCCCCCTGCTCTTAACGCATTGTGTTTACTTCAGGAGCATCAGTGTGTGTTTGAACCTTCTGTAATAGTTGCATATGAGTCCCTCAGTTGTCCTCAGTGTGAAAAGATGGATCTCAAAATCATACAGTCATTGATGGAAAGGGTTCAAATACACAAAAATGCTGAAAAACCAAATAATTTGTGGGACCTGAAGGATTTTTCTGAAAAACAGCAAGCAGTTTAACTGTTAACTGTAATTTTTATAAATTCAGCTATTATTTTCTCATGTGGACTATATGTAAACGTCTTTTATGTGAAATATCTTATTCAGGTCAGTACTAAATAAAAAACCACATGCATTTTGTATGATGTCTCTTATTTTGGTAAAATAATTAACATTTTGCAGATTCTGCAAAGTGTGTGTGTGTGTGTGTGTAAACTTTTGACCTCAGCTGTATATAAAAAATATTTATTTATTTATTTAAAGGGATAGTTCACCCAAAAAAGAAAATTCTCTCATTGATTATTTACCCTCATGTCGTTCCAAACCTGCAAGACCTTTGTTCAGTTAAGCTACGAGAATACTTTCTGTGTGCAAAGAAAACAAAAACAACGACTTTTTTCAACAATTTATTGAATTTTTTATTGTGCACAAATAGTAGCTTCTCATCTTTACTAACTTTCTGGGCCTTGAACGTAGTTGCGTTGCTCTATGCAGGGTCAGAAAGCTCTCAATTTCATCAAAAATATCTTAATTTGTGTTCTGAAGATGAATTAAGGTCTTACAGGTTTGAAACGACAAGAGGGTGAGTAATTAATGACAGAATTTTCATTTTTGGGTATAGAGTTTAGAGCTGGTTTGTTTGGTCCAAGGGGCTCAAGATTTGAAGACCAAAATATTTACAATGAATACAAACGCGAACATCTGGTCTAGAACTCAAGGTTCCAGATCTCGAATTCAGTGTTCTTAAAGTAAAGGTGCAAGGCAACTACATAAGTACGTTTTCTGTACATAAGTAAGTTTTCTGAGCAAGGACATGCTCAGAAAACACGCAAAACACATATATTGACATATTGATGGATGTGGAATTCTTAGTCAACGATATAGAATACAACTGAACTTCTGAAGGATGTGAGTAACTGAGCTGTCAAATGGGTTGTACTTGAAAGTGAAAGGCCAGGTGCAAAAATAAAAGCCTTACATAAGCGTCTGCCAGGATTGTGTTTCTCGAGTTAAAGAATTCCATAGTGTACATCTGGACAAATATTGCTAGATGATGCAAGTAAATATGGTAAATAGATGACATTTGTATATGTGTAGTGTGTCTTGGGAAAAAAAAAAAAAAGTTGCACGGTTGTAAACAATGATATGAATAGTGTAATGTGCATAATTTGTTAAAGAATGTCTGAAAACAAAAGTGTTTTTTAATTTTTCTTAAACATTACTGATACTCAAATTATATTTTAATTTCATTTATGGGAAAAAATGCTACTGGGTTGTCTCCTGAGTCCACAAGAGGGCGCACTGGGGAAATATAAACCAAAACAAACAGCATTGAATTGTTTAATCAAGAAATAACATAACATGACTGTCTGTTTAAGAAACTGCATAATATTTTTAACTATTGTTCATAAAACAACCCTAAATGAACAACCCCCAAGTTGTTTTTGTGTAACTAAGATCCTGACCAAGATTTTCTGGTCTTAGCAGTGTTCCAGTCTGGACCAAATGAGCTTTAGCTGTTTTTTTTTTTTTTCTTGACTGTAATTTCTGTATCACAATTACAATATAGCTGCTTTTATTTAATACATATTTTCTTCGTATTGCATAAATCTGATGAAAACACATGTCACTATTGCTGAGGCTGGGCTGGTCAGTAGCCAATCACCATTCAGTAATGCATGTCACATAATCAGCTTCGCAGGGACTCCGTTGCTTCTACATATAGGCTGTTTATGTCAGGCGATTCCCAAGAAAAACAACATGCTAGTAAGAGGGACAGGAGACAGCTGCTCGCCGCATGGCCAGCCCAAACACAGTCAACACGCATGAAGTGTGCTCGTGGTGGTGTAGTCAAGAAAGAGAAATGAAGGTAATCCCTAAGTATCTGTTGACTGACAGCTTAAGGCTGACGAGAAATGTGTCCGCCCTATTGCAGAGGACGGGACATGGTGTCCTCATTTTTCTGCGACAACATAGTGTGAAATGACATCTGCCTTATCTGTGTGCTCAGCACGGCCAGTGCAGCCAAAGCAATGTGGAGCAACTTTTGGGGTAACCTCAGATCAGACTGTCAAACTTTTGGCAGACATGGTGCCAAGTCTTTGAGTCCAAGTCTGAAGCCGCCAGTCACAAGTTCAAGTCAGTAACAGTTTGCTCCATGCAGCAGGTTAGCTTTATAAAACACTGTTGCAGGAAAACTCATTTGACATATAGCATTCAAAAAAAATGGGCTTTTGGGAAAATTGTTTTATTTGATCAAAAACACAGAAATGCATAAAAACTGTAATATTGTGAAATATTGAAATATTAGTAGAATGGAATATATTATTATTATTACAAATATAATTATTTACAATGTTAAACAAATATAAGTACTGAAAATAATAAGTATTGTACATAATAATTATAACAATTATTTTATAAAAACTAACAATAGTACAATTAATAATAATAATAATAATAATAATAATAATAATAATAATAATTAAAAGAACAATTATTATTATTTTTATATTAATATTTATAATATT